>JARWKJ010000011.1:6806602-6938439 GCA_029959095.1 Rhinichthys osculus
GACACTCATGAAAAACTGATGCTAATTATCTGGGACACATTCTCTAACAGCGGTCAAGCTGTCATTGTTTGTGTCAAACAAGTTCTGAATTTGTTGTAACATTAAAACAGGAGATCATGACTTACTCTGTGCTCAAAGTGATGCTCGAGTTCCAGTGGTTTCATCTGTCTGTGAACGAAACTTTCCGAAGATGTTGTAGCAGAATCACGTGAACAAATCCAGGATATGCTTTTTTTTTTTGTTGTGTTAAATCTTACCCAGATACAATAGTGCTATTTTTTTATTGGCTATTGTGTAGCCCCTTTCTTTTTTGTGATCGGCAGGCTCGACTAAGACGTTCAGACGTTCAGAACAGCAGATTCAGTCACTCTTAACACACCTGAGGAAAATCTGATAAGATCATTTGTAGAACCATCAAGATAATCGGGACTTTATCTGGCATTGTCGGAAGGGGAGAAATTGGTTCAAAATCACCCCAAATATCTTGTAGTGTGTACCAAGCATACCAAGTGATGAGTTTGAGAATGCCATGGAGTTCAGCAGTAAGGGTGTCTCTGAAAACAGACATCATGAACAGGTCGAAAGTGTCCAGCTGAAATTCAAGACATTTGAGTTGGTTGATGTGATTGAGGAAAGGGGAAACCCCTTCGCAGAGGAGACCAACAACCTTCTGAAGCTGAACTCAAGAGAATTAGCAGACCAAGCTGTTGTGGACGCTGTTCGAGTTGCAGAGGATGGGCCAAGACAAGAGCAGTACAAACTCTTTGTTGCAGAGAGGATGCTGGGCACAAAACGCATCACTGCCCATTTGAAGAGGAACAAGCTCCCTCTTTTTATAATAGCTTCGATAAGAAGACAGCCCAAGACAAAATTCGCTGAAAAATGACTGTGCACTGTTTTCCAGACTCTACATTGCCTGTCAGACCCGTGATGTGAACCAAGAAAACTTCTTGAAAAACGGAAATCAGGCCTACCCTCCATCACTCTCACTTCATGGTGGACTACGCTTGGGAAACTAGGCTGATCTGCCTAGGAAACAGTATAAGAAGTGCCTCACGAAACAAACAGTGAGGTCTAAATATTATATGGGTCAGCAGTCATCAACATGCTGAAACAAGGCGTAGCTAAAACCTTCAATGACTTTTTCAGCAAGATCTTCATACCTTATATTAAAGAGAAACTTGAATTGGTCAACAGAGTGGATGTTGTATGGGACTCCTATGAAGTTACCAGCTTAAAGTCCCAGAAGTGGGGAAAGGGGACAAGAACAAGAGTGGATGAAAAAAACTTAAAAGTTAACAAACACACGGGAAAGGCTTCCTGAGAGTGGATACAAACAAAACAGAGCTCTTGTACTTTCTGGCCAGGAATCTTGTGGAAATGTCGACTACCAAACAAGTTGTTTACACATGCGGACCCAATCATCTCACCCACAAGAATCAGATCAGAGTACACCTTGCACACACGAAGAGGCAGATACAAGGATGCTACTCTATCCGGTGAATGCTGCAAGAAAAGGATTTAAAAAGATCACCCTGGGCACTGTGGACCCACTGTTGTGGTTCTAGCCAGGGGTTAAATTGGGATTTATTATGTGGGGGTGCTCTCCCTAGGCATGCCCCCCCGGGAATTTTTTTTTTTAAAAATAAACCATTAAATAGCACTTTCTGGAGAGTTTTGTGCAAAGAAATGGAGAAATTGAGTATTACATGATATGTGAAAAACTGCAAGGTTAAGAGCATTTACTTTGCAACAGGTATTAGGACATTTAGCATTTACATTACTGTTAATCAGTCATAACTTGATTACACGTTGTATTACCTTGTTATGATATAGTGAGTGACCCATACAATGTGCCAAACATAATGTGCCACATGGAGAGACAGTGCAGCATATGACAGTAGCAACAGCTGAGAAGATTTGGGTCTGTGGTGACCAGGTCCACCTCATACAAACTTCCTTCTCCCATTCTCTCTCTTTACTACGACAACACACACACACACACACACATAAAAAGGCAAAATTTTGATTTCTGGCTCCAGTGGTTGCCTCATTACACAACCCACGTAAAGTTGATAATTCCGCGAATAACTGCAATTGCAGATTTCGAACAGAGATGGCGAGGTCTAGCAAGTCTTATATTTCTGTAATTCACACAGATCAAATACAAATATGCTGACTGAATAGATTGCTAGTTTATTTTAAGTAGCCAGCTAACGTTAAATTAGCAGTTCTCTTGACAGTTTGCTGATAATCCGGTATCTGAAGTAAAATGCTCAAAACATCTCCTGAGAAAAATCACATGGTCAACCTAGTCCTGGTTATTTAATTTTGATTTAGTCTTATTTTCCTTACCTTGTCATTCAAGGCCAGGGCACTTTTTTTTTTACACTTCTGGAACATCCACATCCCGCGCAACCACGGTCTCCCAGGAACATTCATTATTGCTGCGTACATTTATCCATGTCAGATGCGCATGCGCGAGCGGTGCGCGATCATGGTCGACTGACAACGAGATTAAGCAGCTGAACAAAAATACGGCCGTGTTCCGATTGTTCTCATCTCAGCTCCGCCGAGACAAAATAGACATGCCATTTAAAAAATCTTTCATTTATTGTCAGAAATATGTTTTCAAAAGCATCACTTTCATCAAATTGTATGTGACATAATTTCCAGTAGGCAACTGACTGCAAACGAGCAGGCTTATGTGCCGGGGCTGAGCCCCGGAGAGCCCCGGCCCAATTTAACCACTGGTTCTAGCCATAGCACATGTGTCAGAGATGGACCTTGAGGAGTTGTGGGTGACATTTAGGACTGGCAAGAACTTCACTTGCCAAGTCTCTGGGTCCTGACAAATCCAAGGCCCTTCCTGTGTTCCATGCCTTCACTGGCTGTGACACAGTCTCTGAATTTACAACCAGGGGCAAGAAGGCATTATGGGATACCTGAAATGCAGATGAAATGGCAACATAGGCCTTCATGGCTCTGTCAAAGGCTCCAAAAAGCATTCCAGAGTAGGGCTGTCACTTTACGTTCGAAACTCGATTGCACAATTGATCGGACCAACCAACACAAGTATCGAAAACGAAAATAGGGAATCGATTTTAACGGCCTTTTTAAAAAAATTTTTTACCAAATTTTACATTTTACCAAAAATGTGTTTTAGGTGGACAGAACAATACAGTGCACAGAACATGTAGGATATTGGAAAATAACAATGTCTTTTCTGTTAACCAAATGCTTTTTAATATTCGCTATTACTTCAATGCAAGTGAACAAGCGCGCCGTTATTTGTTACGTAGTGACGTGTGTGTTCAAGTAAGCCAGAAATGCGCAGATTCTCAGCGCAATACGCTGTATTTAATATATCATGAGGACTCACGAGTTGCGTATTTGCACTAAATCCACGCAGATTTGGCTTACACGAACTTCCCCAGCAAAGAAGGAGAGTAAATATAGAAACGCCAAATTGACTCGTGATTTGACAGCGTTTCCCGCCAAAGTAAATTTTTACCCGCATTTGGTGGGTCGGAGGTTGTTAATCTCAATCCCTGAATGTTGCACTCCTGTTTGTCATTGTGCACGAAACTTCACGCCAATAAATCATCAGAAATATTGCTGACTTGTGCGCGTCTCAAGCGCCCTCTTTACGTCCGTCCTAATTCCTGTTAGGTGTCTGTGGATTTGCCCATATTTGGTGTTGAAAATGGAAACGTCTTTAGACATGGAAAATCGATTTTACAATCGATTCAATGAACAGTTATGTCTCAAAAATCGAACAGCATTTATACACAAAAGTGACAGCCCTATTCCAGAGGAAGGTAATTTCCATTGTTGAGCTATTCACAATTCTCCTCTACGATCGCATCAGCAGCCAACTCAACATCGATCAAGCTCGTCTTGAGTTATTCACAAAGAAAGGGAGGAATGGAGCAAATCCCCCCAACTATGGTTGCAGTCAAGTCAAGTCACCTTCAGTTATATAACGCTTTTTGCAATATAGATTGATTTAAAGCAGCTTTATAGTGATAATAGGAAATTCATTCAACAAAGATTGTTTTGGTCGTACAGCAGCTCTAGGAGAAAATCATTGTCCAGCTTAAGTACGTTTTTTATTGATTCATTTCCGTTGTAAAAATCATTAGGTATTAACTTAGGGGCCGCTTACACAACACCGTTCTCAACTGAAAACAGAAAACCATCAATGCTATCCAGCCATTCATCCACACGACAACGGCGCCCTGGTGGCCTCCAACCCCAGTCTGTTGGAGGACCCAAGCGATGGAGACCATTGTGGTCAACTCTTCCCCAGGCAAGCCAGTCCATCCTTAAACTCTTAAGTTGTGGCTGCAAGAAAAGCTGTTGTTGGCATTGCAAATGCAAAAAAGCCTCATTAAAGTGCACAGCTCTGTCAATGTGGAGGAGACTGTGAAGGAGGCATTGAAGAATCGGTTCAACAACAACAAAACAATCAAACAAACGTGTTTCTGAAATAGATTTTTTTTTAAGTAAATCTTTGTTTGACCTATTCTTTTTAAGCTATGTTGCTACGGTCATATAGCCTGACTTCGTCATACTCATATTCTAGTCAGAATGTGAGTCTGATACTGCTTCATAGGGCTTTGATTATGAGGCGTGTCTTAACCGAACCAGGAAAAAAAAAAACTCTGCACTCAATTGGATAGACCTACAACCAATGAGAGCAACGCAGTAAGTTAACTACTTTGCATAGCACAGTTGTCAACTACAGAACTCAAATGCACGCACGCTGGAAGAAGTAAAATAACGAGTGTTGCTTCTTTTACTTGGTCCTCTATGAGTGCGACCAAAGGAGAAACCACAACGACCGCAGGGTTTTCATTGCGTCCCATCTTCTTAGGTACCATCGGAGCCAGCTGATAAATTAAACTTTTGCCGAATCCCATAGGAAGGACGGCAAACACATCTTTCCGATCAACAAATGCCTTGATTGCAGTTCTCTGTTCGTCTTTTAAAATGAATGCGCTGTCGATTTCTTTTACAACGGACGCGATAGCGGAATCTGTACATCTCAGTTCTCCAGCGGTAGTCATCTGTGAGGGAAACCAGTTCAACCCAAGCGCTCTTTGATAACGTGAGGATTACGTCCCTGCAGATCATCTGTCCATCATCGTATAAAGCCCGCCCTGGCAATTTGATTGGCCCGACGATTTCTGAACCGATCATAATTACTCCTCAATGGAGCAAGTCCAGACCGAACTTCCCGATCAAAAAATGTTGTGGGCTGGGTTCGGGCTGGCACCCAGGCTAACGGTCATATTGAATACTCTACTCTTTACAGTCACTGTATTGTCAAGGTTAATGAACAAAAGGATTAAGCTTTTTAAACTCTTCACAACATGCATGCAACTGACATGATATTATAAAGTCTAGCCTAGGTTCTCAGATACTGTAATTTCCTTCTCGCAACCCTGAATTCACCATTCACTGAACAGTTTATGTGTTGTATCATTGGAATCCTTGACCATCAAAATATACGGGTAGACTTCATCTTTTCTGTGTTATCATGTTTGATGCAGGAGATATGATACAAAATACATCATTTGGCTATGGCGGAAAGTAAAATGGCCGCCACGTGGCGTTTTTGCGATGGCTTCATTTCTGAAACTGTTCAGGGCCCCAAACTGTACAAGAGTACCAAGTTACATGCTTTTATGAAAAAGTGTAAAAAAAGTGTTAACTAATGTTAACTAATGAACCTAATTGTAAAGTGTTACCATTGTTTTCTTTTAAATTCAGCCCAACAGATACTAAAATAATGCATACATTACACTACATCTGGGGTCTGTAAAACAAATTTTCAATGTTTTTGATATAAAATCAATTGAAAGTCAATGCAATGTCCTCATTTATATCGTGTGTGTGTGTGTGTGTGTGTGTGTGTGTTTTCAGACTCACAGCCTGGCAGCGTGGTGTGACGATTACGACAAACACCTTACAGAGAAGGCTGGATCTACAGGAGGGGTCAACGCTTCTCTCGCCCACTCTCTCTCTCTCTCTCTTTCTCTCTCTCTCTCTCTCTCTCCATACACACCTCAGCTCCAGCCTCTCTCGCCCACGCAGACGCCACAGCCAATCAAAGACCTCGGTCGCGCCGAGCGCCGACACAATTGGGATAGATTTCTTCAGTGCCTTATGGAATATTCAGAGTCTCACACACTGATGCAAACTCATCGCAGGAACATTGCATCGCTCCAATCAATGCCATCATCTTATCTGTGAAATTAAAAGCGAGAAATAAAGCCATCACTTGCGATCTTAGCACACCGATCGGACTCGAGACGTCTTCTCTGGACATTGTGCTCGAGCTTGTACTACTGTAAATTTGCTTTCACACTCATTCAATCGGTGTATTGATTTATCAGATTACGGATGGGGATCTTCGTGAGTCGGTCGGATATGTCGCGGTATATCGTGTGCTTTTCTTTTGTCTGATGATCTATATTTCTCAGAAGTTCAGAAGCTATAAACCCCATTTGACCTTCAATAATGTGAGCGTCAAAAAAACCAAAAAAATCACGATCTCATTCATTCGCACACGCTTGACATGAACTTCCAAGATTTTTGTAGTTATTATCACGGCACACTGTACAAGAAACCCAAGCTATCAAACGGATCACATTAATGTAGATAAACCGCAATCCACAAAAAAAGGACATGGCTTTTATGATGTAGTATTTGATTACCTCACGGTTCTCCGGATATAATTCGCACATGAAATCAAGCTTTTGAGGTTTAGTTTTTATTTGATGAGCATTATTAGTGTTTGGTGAATTATTTAGAAAAACAAGACTAGGATTAATAACATTTACAATAGATTTATAAACGGAGCTAACGGGAAAGCTTAGCACATTTACATTTTGCTGTGACTTTTTTTTTTTTTTTTTTTTTTTTGGAGAGAAGGAAAACAAACTGTGACTCCATGGATATCGCTGATCCTGGACAGATAGTTTTATAACGAAACGCTTTTAAAAAGACATCAACGTGGAAAACGAAATCGAAATCCAACTGTACATTTCTAGTGAAGGATTCACAAAACGAGTGACTGGATTCCCAAATTTTCTATCTGCATGCGAAAACTTGTGATTGCCAAGTAAAGCCCTGCGACTTCCATTAGATTCTAGAGGGTCGGTAGAAAGTGGGTTTCAGCGTTGATATTTTGACCTGTTTCTTCCTGTAAAACTGCACTTCTTCAGCCCAGAGTACATGAGCGGGCGACAGGCTGATGTAAGACATGCATGCGTGGGCGTCCGTTCCCCAGCCCTGATAGTGAGGCCTTGTACAAAGAATTTTAATACATTTTGTAAATAAAGACCAAAAAAAAAAAAAAAAAAAACTGTATAGAAGAATGTGTGGGGGCTTTTTTTCTCCTGTGGTTCTCAAATTATTAATGCAGGCTATTTTTTTTGCTGGTAAGGGTTTGGATTACCAGTTACCACAATACAACGGCATTCTACGGCTACTCCTGGAGTTTTATTTTTATTTGTCACAAACAAACAAATGGAGACAGCATCATGTGCACAAATTTAAAAAATGCTAACTTAATCCTCCATGAGGGAATTTGATGGAATATGTGATATTTTGGCTGTTAAAGGCAGGGTAGGCAATTTCAGAGAGGCTAGCTATAGAGTCATGACGTATTTTTGTAGGCTAACCCATACGTTTCTTCGGAAAAAAACGAAAACTCAACTTTTAGGATTTTCCACTGGCTTTTGGATTACTGCAGAAAATAAGATCTGTGACCAATAAAAACTTATGATTCTTACACATATTATTCGTGATAATATTCACAAATTACCTTTTTATGAGTTTCAAAAAATAAATATAATCAGCAGAAGTAAAAAGCTAAACTATAAATGAACTACAACAGGGTCGCGTGACTTCGCTAAGCTTCCGACAACTCTTTCAGTCTTGAAGAACGTTTTCCCTGAAAGGTCGAGGTAATAGTTTGTGAGAGAGCAGTTTATTGGCGCTTTTCCACTACACAGTACCAGCTCGCCTCGGCTCGGCTCGACTCGGCTCGACTCGCCTTTGTTTGGTTTTCCACTGTGTAAAAGTTGTACCTGTACCTGCTTTCGGGTACTTTTTTTCGTACCACCTCCGGCGAGGTTCCAAGCGAGCTGAGGCGAGTTAAGCCGATACTAAAATGTGACGTGAAAACAATGCCGACTGCTGATTGGTCACAGAGAATCTGCGTCATCATTGCACGCGCCAGATGGAGTATCCAGAATAACCCCGCCATTTTTAAATAGTTTGGCCAGAGATAGTTACTAAACTTAGTACTATGGCAACTCGGAAGAATACGCTGTGGTCAAACGAGGAGGTGCAGACATTCCTTTGTTTGGTTGCCGAAGAGAGGATCCAGCGAGAGCTTGATGGGGGAACGAGGAACGAAAGGCGTCGCTATGACGACCGGGTACTATTTGTGGCGGTACTTTCTGCAATGGAAAACGGAGCGAAAAGCGAGCCGAGTCGAGGCGAGCCAAGGCGAGTCGAGTCGAGTCGAGCTGGTACTGCTAATGGAAAAGCACCATATGATTCTCCTTACGATATTGAATAGTCAACTAAACAAAATGACATGCTAGAGGTTCTGACATAACGGTAGTTGCTGCAGTACATTTAAAATTAAAAGATTTTTTTATGGAATGACTCACTCATTAATACTTCACCTGTTTCATTACTGGATGAATCAGCGTTTTTGAATAAATCTGTTGAATGAATAAACCACCTACTGGTGTAACGATGTGATGATACAATCTTTATTCAAGTTACTTTCAAAAGGTGATTTACTCTGCTTTCATCACTACTGTAGACATCAGTGTTTATATCCAAACTATAAACTTTTATCCCAGTACTTCTGTGATCATTTGAATTATTATAACACAGAAACAATGAACCTGTGTGGTTGAGAATACTGTTTTCGAAGCTGTTTCATGTGACTGCTCTCTCTGGATCAACAACGGCAGTGTCGACGCAGATTTGAATCGCTGTGATCTACTCGTCAAAGGTTAATAGACACAGATATGATCTCGTGCATGTTTGAATAGAGCTCATGATCTTTTAATCATTCAGCTCTACAAGGCTTTGAAAGCAGACATGTACGAGTTTACCTGTTCGGCTGATGACGTCCCATTTAGACACTTAAGCAACCACCTTTTACAAGACAAGCAAAACCTTTAAAAAAAAATCACAAGATGGTAGTACTGATGTATTCTATGTTGTGGGAATAAAACGTGAAAATATCTCGAGCTTGGAGGAATGGATGCGGTTTGACTGTACAACTTTTACATTGTCATTCATTTTGACTGACAGGGTCTAAAAAAGGTCATTTTAATTTTCATATTTTAATTATAATAAGCCATCTAATAGGCTCTATTTTTGTTCACATTTTCATTTTTATTCACGAACGATTTATTTATGAAGAGAAAGTTGAACACAGATAGCTTGAGTCACTTTTCAGGTTTCATCATGAATGTTTGTCCAATATAAATCGCAATAAGCTGTTACTTTTGATATGAAAAAGTCTCAGCTTTCAAAGTATGTCCATTTTATCACAAAATTCAAAGAATATGCCGTTTGGGCGCTCTTTAATGGAGCGCGAGTGAACGCGATCATCCATTCACTACCGAAATAAACATGAATGAACATCAGAAAATGTTGAAAGATACAGTCCAATTTACCGAAATCCGTATGTCTCTCATGTAATCGCTCAATCAGTGTTTCAACCGCAGAAAGACGTCAATAAAACAGCTTGTTGACCATTAACTTGATATTCAGCAAGAGCGCACTCGCCACCAAGTGGACAGGGTGAGAATTACAGTTACAAGTTACTTAGACTACAATACATCTCACACAATGCAATCTGTCAAAATGACTGACAGCTTTGAGATTTTTCCATCACTGCTAAAAGAAGTGTCAATGACGGAAAAATTTCGGTTCACGACCTCTGGACCTGAGACTTTCACGTATATTGGTAAAAAATAAAAATAACATTCAGTCCGCTTCTATTATTGATTGTTATCAGGATGTGAAGAGCATTTCAACCAGTGTAACTCTAAAAAACATTTCTCACCCTGCCTACCTACCTAGAATAATATTTTCTGCAGTTAATTGAAAATAAATTCTGCAGTCAAAATGAACAGACGGTTGAATGGTTTGTTGGATATTCACACACTTTCCCACCTCTGATGTGTTAAAACAAGCGACTCTTTGTGCTGCTCGTGTTCTGTTTAACGCTTGGATAATAGACTTGGAAAACACGGATTAAACACAATGAAACACCATTGAGCTGAGACTGTACTCGCAGTAGCACAGCCTTTATTGCCTTAATGAAACATTTTAGCTCCTCAAAAGACAGCATAACTGGGTGTATATTCACAATATAATCTATTTCATGATATGGAAAGTGAATTTGAACAGAATTAATATGATCTCTTCAACATATACTCTGATGTATTTAGACACTAGTAAGGCCACACTTAAAATTTGAAAGTGAGCGTCATTTAAAAACAATAGCACAAGCAAAATAAAACAGAAAGTGGGTTGTTACGTGTGAAAAGATAAAACAATAGATGTACTGTTCCAAACTAAGACAAAAATATTGGTTGTGAAATGCACGTGTTAGTGGATTATGAGCATATTTAAGCAGAACTGACTTCATACATCCACTAAAACACCAGCTAGGGGGCATTTCAGAAAACATATCACATAAACCCTCGATGTAAGCTGGACCAAACCTGGAGTCAGTCCACCTGGAGAACGAGACCCGTTCTCAACCGGGCACCGAATCCAGAGGTACGTCACAATTCTCGTACTTACGCACTATTCTGTGACGTTTTGTAGTATAAATAGTACAAGTGGTGTGTTCACACTTCACACTGAAAACTCCCAAAAGAAAGTGGGGTATTTAAATACCCAGATAATCTAGAAAAAACTGAAGGCTGTGTCCAAAATCGCCCCCTATAACCTCATTCACTAATATAGTGCACTTGAGGGAGCGAGTTAGTTTGTGCTTGCTATTTAATAATCATTTAAAACTTAGCAAACCGGCAGCTCCAGTGGTGAACATATTTATCTTGAACGTTGTCATGTATAAACCGTAATTAAACAATTTAATAATCATTTAAAAAGGAATTTATACCTGTGTGATACGCTGTACCCACATTGGACCCGCGGTTTAGAAAATGGATGATTCAGTAACAGGCGCCCTCTTCTGGCCAGACCCGGGGATTCATTCGCTGACTCTCAGAGTGCATTATGGGTATTCTCTAGCGGTTGAGCGTACATCAGTTGTAGACTTGTTATTGCGGTGCATTGTGGGATTGAATGAGTGCACTCGATAACAAGTGGTTTCAGACACCACTACAAATGGCTGTCCCTTCAAATAGTGCCCTGATTAAGGGTATAGGGGGCGATTTGGGACGGGTGTGGAACGGGACGCTCCTTGAATAAATCTGCTCCGCTCCTCTGAAACTACACAGCGAGGAGGAGGTTAACGGACTCCGATGCCGTCATTTGGGACACAACAATTTTCACCATGGAAACAGATGCTAAGTCGTCATTTTATTTTATTTAATGGTGATTTACATAGTTAGTGCATATCGCCACCTACAGGGCAGTTATGCAATCTTTTGGTAACACTTTACTTGAAGGGGTGTGCATAAGACTGACACGACACATTCATGACATGTGTCATGCCATGATTATGAAGGAGGTTTTATGCATGTTTATGACAACTGATATTAAGTGTCATTCGCTCAATTATGACATTTGGTAACACTTTATTTTAAGGTGCTTGTAATAAGCAGTAATTAACAGTTAATAAGACAATTATAAGACCTTATAAGATGCATATAAGCATTAACTACTTCATATAACTTCTGAGGACGCTTTGTTTCACTTTTCCCGCTCTACTCAATCGTGCCGCCGGCGAGCCTCACGACAGTTACAGCCAGGGTGAGTGTAGACTCCCTCCCCTGGGGTCCAGCTGGGTCATGACCACTCCAGGGCCGCTCAGTTGCCTCCCCGGGTTCGTCTTGTGCTTTAATTAACCCTTATATGAAGTAGTTAATGCTTATATGCATCTTATAAGGTCTTATAAGTGTCTTATTAACTGTTAATTACTGCTTATTACAAGCACCTTAAAATAAAGTGTTACCTGACATTTTTAATGCAAATATGACATTGTTTGAGATGTCTTTGTTATGACAACTTGACATAAACCAATACATCATAACCTGTCAGTGTCTTTGTCATGAAGACTTGACATTACTAAGACAACACAACCTGTCATAAACATGACATAGCAGATTAATGATCAAACTTAAGCACGTAGCTTTATGGGTTAACATTACATTAAACTGTCATGTGGTTGGTTTTGACATTGGCTGTCATGAGGCATTATAACGGTGTCATGAATATTTCTCATGACCTCAACTACAGTGGTACACATTGAATATGTCATTAGAATGTTATAATGGCCTCATGACAGCCAATGTCAAAACCAACCACCTGACAGTTTAATGTAATGTTAACCCATAAAGCTAAGTGCTTTCTTAAGTTTGATAATTAATCTGCTATGTCATGTTTATGACATATTTATGAGAATTTATGTTGTCTTGGTAATGTCAAGTTGTCATAAAGACATCTCAAACAATGTCATATTTGCATTAAAATGTCTTGAGCGAATGACACTTAATAACAGTTGTCATAAACATGCATAAAACCTCCTTCATATTCATGACATGTGTCATGTCATGATTATGAAGGTGTCATGTCAGTCTTATGCACACCCCTTCAAGTAAAGTGTTACCATTATATATAAAAAAGATTAAACTAAAAAGAAAACAGATACGTTTTTTTTATGTTAAGCCATTTTGCTTCCATATTTCGTTTAAGGCCAGATGTACCACATATGTATTTTTATTATAGAAATACATTACATAGAAAATGACTTTTTGAGCTTTGAGTGCAGATCCATGATGTGTCAGATGAGAACATAACAAATAAATAAGCGATGATGAGCTTAATCGCATTAGTTTGCCAAAATCCCATTGTAATAGTTATTATTGTACACGTAAACACACTCTGTCATTTATATTTAACAACCGTAATGGCAAAATTAAATTACTCTCATACACGCAATATATATAACCACCCACATAAATTTCATAATCATTAACTGCCCATTCACATGACACTGAGCAAGTGTCACCAAAACTGCTTTAGGTGTAAATGTGTGTGTGTGTGTATGTGCTGCTGATAAATCCATCTTATACATGAATACATGTCGCAAGAAAACATGCATAACCTTTAGCAGTCGATGTCAAACTCGTGCAACGAACGCAGTTACTCACAAAGTATCCAATAAAAAAACACCAGACACGTGATACACTAAGAAAACTATTTTATTTAGAAAAAGCAGACACTTTGTAGATTTTTCCAGATAAAAACTCCATTAAGTAATTTGGAAAGTCATGAATTGCTTCCTTTTTTTGTAGTCCACTTATTCACGGAGAACTCCAGCTTGCCATTCTTTATACAAATCTTTTAAAAACGTGATTGAACACACAAAGGAAATCAGGAGGCGTACAGTTGAAATGAAAGTAACAGGAAATATCATGTCTTATTACACGGAACCATTTTATTTCTGTATACATAATATACAAATAGAGCATTTGTACTGCTTCAAACACCTAGTCTAAATATCACGTGAGAATTAAAAAGGAAAAAAAGGTAGTATTCCGGCAACCAGAGTTTTTTTGATTTTTTTTTTTACTTAAAAGGAAGAAAAGAAAAAAACAAACTAAGGAAAAGGAAGGTAATAGAGCGAGGTCATAAAAACGCAAGCAATTTTGAAAGTGACACCAATTCAACCTGAATCTGTTTGTGATGCAAGAAGCACATTGTGCTAAATATTTAAAGGAAACAAACTTTCAGTGAAGTACTGAAAATATCACAATAAAAATGGCAGATTAAAATACGAGCTACAACGTTTCTAGGCAAAACAACAGAAGTTTGGATGCAGGCAAAACTCGTAAGTGTGCGAGGGCCTCCTCTTTCCAGACGGTGACGGGACGCTGGCGGCGGAGAGAGAGAGAGAGCTGGGGGAGATCCCGGGAAACCTCTGCACACACACACACACACAATCAACACATATTCAGACCCGGAGAGGACATTGATGATAAAAAGGAATGTAGGGCTGCACGATATTGGAGAAAAAACATACATTGTGATATTACAGGTGAAACTCGATATCAAAAGTTCATTTATTTCAGTAATTCAACTTAAAAGGTGAAACTAATATATTATATAGACTCATTACATGCAAAGTGAGATATCTCAAGCCTTTATTTGTTATAATTGTGATGATTATGGCTGACAGCTTATGAAAAATTAGCAAATTAGCAAAATTAGAATATTGTGAAAAGGTTTATATAGCTGTAAGTCATAATCATAACAAATAAAGGCTTGAAATATCTCACTTTGCATGTGATGAGTCTATATAATATATTAGTTTCGCCTTCTAAGTTGAATTACTGAAATAAGTTTTTCTTATTCTTTTCGATATTCTCATTTTTGGAGTTTCACCTGTATGTGTGCGTTTCGGAATTACGTTTGTGATATCTAATTACATGGAAATGCATGAATTATATCGGTTTATTAACATATATGGGTGACTAACTCCCTACAAGGGAAGAAGGGACCCCATACTTTCAATATTTTTACCAAAAAATGTGCTCTTATGCGCTCAGTGCTTTCTTCCGGAAACAACGGACCATATGAGATACCAAGTCACAGTTCAGCTCACTTAGCACGGCGTTCGTGGGTCGACTGGTCGAGACTGTTCTCCATGATGGCTCCTGTCTCTATACGCGAAGTGTACTGTCTTTATAAAGTATCTTCTTATTAAACTGTCTGTACACTTACAGAGTTCTCAATGCGTAACCGTGCTAGTGTGGGGCTATTTTGAGTCTTGTTAATGGTATTAACTAGCGATTTTTATTTCTACTTACTCTATGCCCTATATACTAGCGTTATAAGCTAATCTGTGGATCGAGCTAAAACTGGGTACATTCGATTATCATGAAAACACCCCCCAGAGAACGGTCGACTCGGTACCCATGTTAACCCCTAGGTTCATTTTGCGCCGGAGTTGTCCTTTAAGACAAATGGACAGATCCAATATAATGATACGTATCAGTTGTTTAGCACACATAGCCGACTGTGTTTACGGGGATACTCACAGAGACGGGCATTTTGACTTTATTAGCTCAAGAGAAAGAACAGAATCCAGCGTTCACGTGCGCTCTGTCACAGAAAACAGCGCGAGTCCTCGTGCAAAATTAAGGCAAACGACCAGCCAAACTATGAAAAAGTGCGACTTATAGTCCGGAAAATACGGTACATGCGTTTATAAGTCACTTATAGTCCGGAAAATACGGTACATGCGTTTATAAGTCACTTATAGTCCGGAAAATACGGTACATGCGTTTATAAGTCACTTATAGTCTAGAAAATACAGTACATGTGTTTATAAGTCACTTATAGTCCGGAAAATACAGTACATGCGTTTTTAAGTCACTTATAGTCCAGAAAATACGGTACATGCGTTTATAAGTCACTTATAGTCCGGAAAGTACGGTACATGAGTTTATAAGTCACTTATAGTCTAGAAAATACAGTACATGCGTTTATAAGTCACTTATAGTCCGGAAAATACGGTACATGCGTTTATAAGTCACTTATAGTCCGGAAAATACGGTACATGCGTTTATAAGTCACTTATAGTCTGGAAAATACGGTACATGCGTTTATAAGTCACTTGTAGTCCGGAAAATACGGTAAATGCGTTTATAAGTCACTTATAGTCCGGAAAATACGGTACATGCGTTTATAAGTCACTTATAGTCCGGAAAATACGGTACATGCGTTTATAAGTCACTTGTAGTCCGGAAAATACGGTAAATGCGTTTATAAGTCACTTATAGTCCGGAAAATACGGTACATGCGTTTATAAGTCACTTGTAGTCCGGAAAATACAGTACATGCGTTTATAAGTCACTTATAGTCCGGAAAATACGGTACATGCGTTTATAAGTCACTTATAGTCCGGAAAATACGGTACATGCGTTTATAAGTCACTTATAGTCTGGAAAATACGGTACATGCGTTTATAAGTCACTTGTAGTCCGGAAAATACGGTAAATGCGTTTATAAGTCACTTATAGTCCGGAAAATACGGTACATGTGTTTATAAGTCACTTATAGTCTGGAAAATACGGTACATGTGTTTATAAGTCACTTATAGTCTGGAAAATACGGTACATATGTTTATAAGTCACTTATAGTCTGGAAAATACGGTACATGTGTTTATAAGTCACTTATAAACACATGAACCGTATTTTCTGGACTATAAGTCGCACTTTTTTTCATAGTTTGGCTGGTCCTGCGACTTATAGTCAGGTGCGACATATCAAAATGAACTCATTGAAAGCATTAGCGTCCCCAGCCGCGAGAGGGCGCCCTTATACTTCACATCAAACTTCCTGATATGTGACTATCGTGGATTGCGCACATCATGATAGCGATATATCGTGCAGCCCCGAAGGAACGTGTTCCCAAACGCTCGTAAAGCACATCTCCGCTCACCTTGAGTGTCAGCATACATTATCTGTGCTTCTCTGATGATTTATGGGTGATGAATGTTAAGGCAAACGCAGCGAGTTGATTGGCTCATCAGAACTACATCTCTAAAGGTACACACTGCTGTTTGTGCTCAAGGCATCAAAGGATATTGTTTCTTCTCTTCTTTAGCACCAGTGCTGTCTCTCTTCTTTTCCGACTTCTCTTTGTCATGCCTGGATTCCTGTTGGCATCAAACACCACATACCCAGAGGAGACACAAGAGCAGTCGGGAACATGAGGAACACACTTCACATCATGGTGTGTCCACAATTAATTAGTGTTTTTGTTTTGCTTTAGTCACAGGTTCCCCCTCCTGATGACAATGTCCTCGAAATATTGTCACATTTTATCATTTTTGTATATTTTACTATGACTGAAATGGAGTATTAATTTTGTTGAATCAAAACAAAAACACATCAAACTGTAAGTTTACTACAGCAGTGACATAGGAAAATTGACACACCCTTTATTCAAATATTATTTAAGATTTTGTAAACATATTAGTAGTTGTGCTCTGAGTCGACTGTATTATTTGTGGTAGTAACCCAATAAAACATGACAAATTGTGCCAACTTAATTATTGGCCAGGCTGTTGTACCAAGAAATTATGAACGTGCAAAAACAAGAGAACCAATATAGATAACAATGATATATTAATAACTGATTGTTGTAGTCAACGTATGCTTTTTCCTGTGAGCTTTATATTTCTATGCATTTTTTTACACATAGTAAAATAAAACCTGTTGCTGTAGTTTGCCTTTTTATGCCAAATCATTTTCTCAAATAATTTCCTTAACCAACTTAAGTGTTTTGTTTTTTTCCCCTAATATTTAATATATTTGAAAAAAAATATGAAATATGTTCCTCATATTTTGATGGTTCGAGTGAAATTGTAGGGCCATTAAAAACAATCATTCCCTTTCGGACATGTACATTAAAAATGTATAAAAATGTTTCAAACAACAAAAAAAGATGTAAACAAAATAAGCAAGAAAGTATTCATGAAAACTGAGGTACTTATGAGCCCCGTTATTAACTTGAACCCGTTTAATTCAGTTTTAACTTTTACCTCGAACCCTTTGTAAACAATCATGTTGTTCAGTAATTCAATGATGAGATGTAAGGCTCATTCACACCGAGAACCATAACTATAAAAATAACCATAACGATAACTATATTTAGCGCCCACACCAAAGAACAATATCATTATGTTTATTCTAAGTGAGTGCTGTCTGCCACTTTCAGCCAATCAGAATCCATCCTGCTCAGAATCCTAGAGCAAGATAGATTCTGATTGGCTGTCAGTGTTTTAATTGTTCATCAGATGAAAAATAAAATCATTCTGATGGTGATTCCAACGATATCATTTCTCTGTGCCGTTGTCGTTATAGTTGTGGTGTGAACTGCTATTCTTTTATATATAGAATGATTTTAGGACTATATCTATCATTATCTCCACAATTATCGTCCTTGGTGTGAACGGGCTTTAACACTGCTGTCAGATCTCTAACGCAGAGCGTGATATTCTGCTCTCAAGTTATGGCTCAGTCACTCAATGAATGTTATGTAATATGTATCGTGGATAGTGACAATTGTGTATAGTTCACCCAAAAAAAAAAATGTATGTGTGAGAAATAACTCAAGTTTTCAGAGTTTTAGTGTCAGTTCTACATTAAACTGCTATATATAACGTTGAATATAATGTATAATAATGCAATGGGAGAATATTTGTGTTTCCTGATAATGCCAGATGTCTGATGTTACCAGTAAAAATGGCTTATATTATTTTAAATATATCTAGTCAGTGACAGCACAAGCATATTCGTCTAAAATAATTCAGTATTTTCATCTTCAGAATCATGAATATTGTTATTCTGGTGTCTCTATTGTCCTGTGCTTTGGGTTTCAGCACCGAGTCCAAGACTATTCATTTACACACACAATGTGACACCAAATTTACCCTTTTAATCAACTGTACATTTTGTGTTAACCTTTTATCACGTCTTAGAGTATCGCAATAATATCATATCGTGAGTTCAGTCTCGTGATATGTGTCGAATCGCATTAATAACCCCAGCCAGGGGGGCGACAGTAACAGTGATGCTGGACTTGGAGAAGGACGCTAACACAGGACAGATGTGTTTGTGGAGGTGTAACAGACCTTTTTTCCTCCAGAGGTCTTCTCGGGTTTGGCCAGATCGCCCTTGTCCTTGCTGGTGGACTTGGAGCGTTTGGCGTTGTCCTTGTCGTTGGCGTGAGGCGATTCGGAGGGGCTGGCGCTCTTGCTGTGTTTGGAGGAGTCTGTGTGTAGAGAGAGAGAGAGAGAGAGAGAGAGAGAGAGCGCAGCCATGTGAGGAAGATAACAGGAGTCGGGACGCCACGGGGAGGGCTTTCTGGTTCGCTAGCTCGCCTCTCCTGCTCTCGGCAGCGGGCAAAACAAATTTAAAAGATAGGCATTTTCGACTCACTCATTCCATTCTCATCTTTGCGGCGCTTGGCTTCCTGGCTCATCTCGCGGTCGCTGTTCGCGTAGTCCTAGATGAAGAAGCGCAAATAAAATAAAAAAACACGCTTGTCGGTTTGACTTTTCACCTTTCACCAGGCATTCAATATCAGCCGTTTACTCAAATTCGTGTGTGTTGTGAGTGAAAACAGCTTAATAAAACACACACCCCTGCACAAATCCCTTTTTTTTTTACCAACGGAAGCACTTACTCGTTTTCTTTCCTTCCGGTCTTCTTTCTTCTCCCTCTCTTTGGAGCGGTCCCTGGATTTGTCAGACTCTTTCTTCTCGTCGTCCTTCTCTTTGCTCTTGGACAGGACTGTGCTGTGGTTAGGATGGTGCTGAGGGTTGGATGAGAAGATAAACGAGGGGTTACGAGAGCTACATCACTCACAGCGGTTCGCTGCCACTTCATTAGCATGCTCCATTAGAGCCGCGCTAGCCTTCCCATGAGCCTTCACACCTATCAGACACACCCACAGGAAGTCCAAGCACTCTATTAAAAGCTCCAGCTGAACCCTTTCACATGCCTCGCATCAGTGCACCTCGAGACAAGCGTCAAACCTCCATGTGAAGTGTTATAGACGGGTGATTTTACCAGGTCGCTCAGTCGCAAGAAAGAGGGAAGAAGTTCATCTTTTGATTTTGCATGCCGACAGCAACCACATACTGATATATCATGCTGATACTGTCTAGAAATCAGTGGCAAGAGGACGAAAGGTCAAACTGGTGCTTGACGCTTGGCCTGTAGGTAAATGTAACACTGCAGATTGATGCATTGGGAAAGGTTTATATGATTATGTGAAAGGCCTTAAAGGTTGTGATTGACCAACAACATTGTTTTCTACAAACATGAACACTATTGTTATTAAAAAAAACACAATGCCCCTCAAAAATGTACAAAATCTTCAGATGAAATCTTCCTTTTGAGATGGTGAAACGTTTCTGAGAAACAAAGCAAACGAACTCTTGGAAAAAAAAAAAGTGATCAAATGACAAAGCAAGATAAACTAACTGTGTTGTAGTCATTCTTTTAACCTTAACATCATTATCTCACAAAGACTCTAGATATCTGCATCAAACAAGCAATCTGGGCAGAGCAGTTGACTCCACAAACCCGTGTCCTAACTACACGCGATAAAAGGCATCTTTCCCATGTTAATCTGAGTGTTTGTCCTAGCCAGCCGCGACGGCGACGACTATTTTACAAACGGTTTCTATCTCTGCGACGGCGACACGCTGGAACAACAATCACAAAGTGTGGCAGTGTTAATCTCAGGTACTGTTTATGTGCTTTATAGCGTGTAATGTCAGCAAACCTCTAAGGGGGTCGAATAAAAAGTCATTTAGACACCCTAAGGGCGTCTTCACACCTGAAAGTCCACACCAAGGTCCAAACCAAAGGTCATGTTTTGATACATTTTAAACATTCGGTAAGTTTTGGTTTGGTTTCACATTGCAATTGACCTATGGCTAAGCCACGCCCCCTCCACTCACTCAGACACACAGTCAACATTCGGGGACAGGCGCTGTCACAGTAGGAGACATTTCACAGGAGGCAATTAATGATTTTTGGACACCGAAAGAATATATATCATCTCGAAGTCACCAAAAGGGCCTTAACTACGCAATGGAGGGTTATATTAATAATTTTATTGTTGAGAAGGTCGAAGAAAAGCTTCAGCTCGAGGCAAAAATGTACAGGTCACAGTGTAAACTGCATACGTTTCCAGGACAAGCCTTTTTACCATCTCTACCAAGAGTACCTCTCCGTTAGTTTGGTGCTACAGTATTTACATGAATCATTCAGCACAACATTGTTAACATTTGTTATCTCGGTTATTTACAGATACGTCAATGAAGCTAAGTTACATGATGTAACCTACAACAAAGCTAAAAGCTAACGTTAACCTTTTCTAAAGTTAGGCTAACGTTACATTAGAGATGTTAAAGATAACGTCCTTAATGTTACCTTAGAACAGATTTAGACATCCTTGTTTAATTTATCCACATGTAGTTGGTGTTGAGGTCTACCGCATCACTTAATCCAGAGCAGACACTTATCTCAGTTGAGAGATGTTTGGGAAAGGGTAAAAAATACACATCGTCTGCAAACAATCCAGCGGGAACCACCGGAACTTCCTGTAAATGCTCTGAAAGTCCGAACCATACAGAAAATGTTTTCACACTAGAAACGAACCAAACCTTTGTTCAGTTTGATCCGGACTAAGACTACCTCTTTTCATCGGACCAAATTTCCTCTGTTTGGTCCGGGGGAGGTTTCACACCTGTAATTTTGATTCAGATCAAACGGAAAAGTCCGAAAATCTGGACCAAACAAGGTAGGTGTGAAAGGGCCCTAAATTACTATAGTAGTTCACACTTGTAGTTCCGTTAGCTTGGTCCGGACCAAAATAAAAATGAGTCCTGGTCCGCTGAACTGTTCACAGTGGCATTTCAACAGCGAACCTAAAGATATCAAACCTAAAGCCATATGGATACATTCACAACCTGACTGGTCGGCTTATATTACATACACTTACCTAAAGGATTATTAGGAACACCTATTCAATTTCTCATTAATGCAATTATCTAATCAACCAATCACATGGCAGTTGCTTCAATGCATTTAGGGGTGTGGTCCTGGTCAAGACAATCTCCTGAGCTCCAAACTGAATGTCAGAATGGGAAAGAAAGGTGATTTAAGTAATTTTGAGCGTGGCATGGTTGTTGGTGGCAGACGGGCCGGTCTGAGTATTTCACAATCTGCTCAGTTACTGGGATTTTCACGCACAACCATTTCTAGGGTTTACAAAGAATGGTGTGAAAAGGGAAAAACCTCCAGTATGCGGCAGTCCTGTGGGCGAAAATGCCTTGTTGATGCTAGAGGTCAGAGGAGAATGGGCCGACTGATTCAAGCTGATAGAAGAGCAACTTTGACTGAAATAACCACTCGTTACAACCGAGGTATGCAGCAAAGCATTTGTGAAGCCACAACACGCACAAACTTGAGGCGGATGGGCTACAACAGCAGAAGACCCCACCGGGTACCACTCATCTCCACTACAAATAGGAAAAAGAGGCTACAATTTGCAAGAGCTCACCAAAATTGGATAGTTGAAGACTGGAAAAATGTTGCCTGGTCTGATGAGTCTCGATTTCTGTTGAGACATTCAGATGGTAGAGTCAGAATTTGGCGTAAACAGAATGAGAACATGGATCCATCATGCCTTGTTACCACTGTGCAGGCTGGTGGTGTAATGGTGTGGGGGATGTTTTCTTGGCACACTTTAGGCCCTTTAGTGCCAATGGGGTATTGTTTAAATGCCAGGGCCTACCTGAGCATTGTTTCTGACCATGTCCATCCCTTTATGGCCACCATGTACCCATCCTCTGATGGCTACTTCCAGCAGGATAATGCACCATGTCACAAAGCTCGAATCATTTCAAATTGGTTTCTTGAACATGACAATGAGTTCACTGTACTAAAATGGCCCCCACAGTCACCAGATCTCAACCCAATAGAGCATCTTAGGCATGTGGTGGAACGGGAGCTTCGTGCCCTGGATGTGCATCCCACAAATCTCCATCAACTGCAAGATGCTATCCTATCAATATGGGCCAACATTTCTAAAGAATGCTTTCAGCACCTTGTTGAATCAATGCCACGTAGAATTAAGGCAGTTCTGAAGTGAAAGGGGGTCAAACACAGTATTAGTATGGTGTTCCTAATAATCCTTTAGGTGAGTGTACATGTACATTTCTAAAAAGCACTCAAGTATCATTTCCAAAAAGCACTCAAGTATAATTTCTAAAGTCATTAAACGAATATCAAACTTTGTCTTGTTATTATTAGTACATGCCTAACAGAGCCTCTTAACTGGCAAAAAACTGAATAGTCGATTAAGAGCCGTTTATTAATCATTGAATTAATTGTCCAAATGTTTGTTAAATCGTTGTAATCTTTAGAATAGTTGGTTGTCAAAATAATCTTTACTTCATGTTATAAAAAATAACAATCTTAATGTAAGCCAGACAATTCATCTGTGGTTTGCTGACAGGCGGAGGTTACAAACAGACGTGCGTCTGTGCAAATGAATGAAGATGTTTTCAGTGCAGACCGTATATAGGCTAATATTATCTTTCAGACAACAGAAGCTGCCAAACGCATGAGACAGTAACTAACCGGCCCACATCATGTGCAGAACTCGTTCTCAAGAGCTTTATAAAAGAATAAAGCCGATCGTTAGCAGCTATACATGTTCCAGCTGGACCCGAGGCGTACAGAATACAGGAACTTAAATAGATGATCAGTGCAAACATTTCTTGAAAACAAGTCTTGCCAACAAAAGTGAATAAATATACATTAAAAAAATATATTTTATTATAACATTTATTTTATATGGCGTGTGGTTTAGTCTGTATAAGAGCACAGAGTTCGATTCTTCCTGTGATATGTAACAATTGTTGGTGTCGTGTGTTAGTGTTGGACTCCAAGCGATCCAAAGACGCTCTGCGGACGAGTGTGTGTGTCCTGCAGGCGCTGAGAGGGATCTGGAGCAGTTACTGGTGTTCTGCACACTCACTGTACGAGTTTCCTCAGCCCTCTCAGACTCCTGAAGACGGGGAAGTGATGTCTGCTTCGAGAAACAACCATTCTATCAGTTATTCACCAATCAGACATGATGGATTATCAGCATCATCACTGCAGTCTTTAGGGTCACATGATTCCTCAGAAATCATTCTGATATGATGATTTGATACTCCGTTATTATCAATGTTGGAAACAGCTGTGCTGCTTAGTATTTATTTTTTTGAAACTGATGATACTTTTTTTTTTTTAGGATGCATTGATGAACAAAAGTAAAAAAGAACAGCATTTATTCAAAACATAAATCTTTTCTAACAACATAAATCTTTACTAATAGTTTTTATCAGTTTAATAACCTTGCTGAATAAAATAATTTCAACAAAAAGAAAAAAAAAAACTGACCCCAAACTTTTGAACTGTCGTGTATATTGTTACAAAAAATATATTCTATTTTATAATTAATTTTATTCTATTTTAAATAAAAGCTGTTCTTTTTTTAACTTTTTATTCAAAGAATACCGAAAAAAGTATCAAAGGTTATAAATATATATTAAGCAGCACATGTTCCCAACATTGATGATAAATCATATTAGAGTGATTTCTGAAGGATCATGTGACACTGAAGACTGGAGTAATGATGCTGAAAATCCAGCTTTGATCACAGGAATAAATTACACTTTAAAGTATATTCAAATAGAAAACCATTGTTTTAAATTGTAATAATATTTCACAATATTACTGTTTTTCTGTATTGGTGATCAAATAAATACAGCCTTGATGAGCAGAGGAAACCTTTCAAAAACATATATATATATATATATATACACTCACCGGCCACTTTATTAGGTACACCTGTCCAACTGCTCGTTAACACTTAATTTCTAAGCAGCCAATCACATGGCGGCAACTCAGTGCATTTAGGCATGTAGACATGGTCAAGACAATCTCCTGCAGTTCAAACCGAGCATCAGTATGGGGAAGAAAGTTGATTTGAGTGACTTTGAACGTGGCATGATTGTTGGTGCCAGAAGGGCTGGTCTGAGTATTTCAGAAACTGCTAATCTACTGGGATTTTCACACACAACCATCTCTAGGGTTTACAGAGAATGGTCCGAAAAAGAAAAGACATCCAGTGAGCGGCAGTTCTGTGGGCGGAAATGCCTTGTTGATGCCAGAGGTCAGAGGAGAATGGCCAGACTGGTTCGAGCTGATAGAAGGGCAACAGTGACTGAAATAACCACTCGTTACAACCGAGGTATGCAGCAAAGCATTTGTGAAGCCACAACACGCACAACCTTGAGGCGGATGGGCTACAACAGCAGAAGACTCCACCGGGTACCACTCATCTCCACTACAAATAGGAAAAAGAGGCTACAATTTGCAAGAGCTCACCAAAATTGAACAGTTGAAGACTGGAAAAATGTTGCCTGGTCTGATGAGTCTCGATTTCTGTTGAGACATTCAGATGGTAGAGTCAGAATTTGGCGTAAACAGAATGAGAACATGGAACCATCATGCCTTGTTACCACTGTGCAGGCTGGTGGTGGTGGTGTAATGGTGTGGGGGATGTTTTCCTGGCACACTTTAGGCCCCTTAGTGCCAATTGGGCATCGTTTAAATGCCACGGCCTACCTGAGCATTGTTTCTGACCATGTCCATCCCTTTATGGCCACCATGTACCTTTCCTCTGATGGCTACTTCCACCATGTCACAAAGCTCTAATCATTTCAAATTGGTTTCTTGAACATGACAATGAGTTCACTGTACTAAAATGGCCTCCACAGTCACCAGATCTCAACCCAATAGAGCATCTTTGGGATGTGGTGGAACGGGAGATTCGCATCATGGATGTGCAGCCGACAAATCTGCGGCAACTGTGTGATGCCATCATGTCAATATGGACCAAAGTCCCTGAGGAATGCTTCCAGCACCTTGTTGAATCTATGCCACGAAGTGGCCGGTGAGTGTATATCTCAAAGATTACTTGACTTGAAACCTGACAAACTTCCAGCAACATTCACATATTGTTTCTTTGTTCTATTGCATATATATATATATATACAATATATAAATGTCTTGCAATACAAGATTTAAAAATATTTTATTAATTCTTTTGGCCGACTGATTAAAACTACTTCAATAAAATAGTATAAGTCAATAAAATATCAAGCATTCCAACCCTACATGGTCTTCTAACTACTTTCCCAACATCATAAATATCCCTCTGCAAATCTGGAGTGTTTCAACAACAGATTAATAACACAAACTCCCCGAGAAAGAACGACAGCAGAATTAATCACATGTATGAAAGCACAGAATCTGAACTGACAACTGAATTACAAGAGCGCACACACAGCTGACATCATATCCTCCGAGAAACAACTGACTCCCGCAAGATAAAGCCTGCGTCTTCAGGAAAACAGCAGATCCTGCAAACACAGCTAAACACATCTATACCACCACTCTATATGAGAGAGAGAGAGAGAGAGAGAGAGAGAGAGAGAGAGAGAGAGAGAGAGAGAGAGAGAGAGAGAGAGAGAGAGAGAGAGAGTTTAGTTTGACTAAAGTCAAAACAACATTAGAGTTGGTTCAAAACTGTGTGTTGTTTTTTGTTGATATATTTCATTTTGATTCATTATGATATAAATGTAATGTATTCATGCATTTGTTTACATTATTAATTTATTGATTATTTGTTCATTGCCTATGTAATGGCCAATGCTTTGGCAATACTGTATAAGTCATACCAATAAAGCTCATTTGAATTTGAGAGAGAGAGAGAGAGAGAGAGAGAGAGAGAGAGAGAGAGAGAGAGAGAGAGAGAGAGAGAGAGAGATAGAGAGAGAG
The DNA here is from genome assembly GCA_029959095.1 of Rhinichthys osculus. Taxonomy (NCBI): domain Eukaryota; kingdom Metazoa; phylum Chordata; class Actinopteri; order Cypriniformes; family Leuciscidae; genus Rhinichthys; species Rhinichthys osculus. The sequence goes on from JARWKJ010000011.1 coordinate 6,833,270, forward strand.
AGAGATAGAGAGAGAGAGAGAGAGAGAGAGAACTGGCGGCCCAGAGAGAGACGCGTCTGCCCGTACTGTGAGCAGGGAGAAGTGGAGACCGAGCAACACTTCCTCACCCGCTGCCCCAACTATGAGGACATTAGAGGGACTTTCTATACAAAATTTGAAATACTTTGCCCTAACTTCCTACAATTAGACAACAAAACACAATTTCAACACCTATTAGGAGAAAAAACAGACTGTATCATATTAGCAGCCAGATACATTGATGCTTGTCACAAAAAGAGAGAGTCAACGACTAATCAGTGATGCGCCCACACACACACTGAATTCTAAATTGTTCAGAGAACTTTTGAAATGTTCATAAACTGTTCTAAATATTATTTATTTTTATTTGGTACACTGTTAATTTGTACAATTAATTTAATTTGTACATTTAGATTTAAGTCATATTATAATATTTTGATGTCTTTATGTATTCCAAGCTTTGGCAATATTGTATTGTGTACAGTCATGCCAATAAAGCAATTTTGAATTGAGAGAGAGAGAGAGAGAGAGAGAGAGAGAGAGAGAGAGAGAGAGAGAGAGAGAGAGAGATACATTGATGCTTGTCACAAAAAAAGAGAGTCGACGACTAATCAGTGATGCTCTCACACACACACTCGTACACCAAACACGAAAACACTATTCACTAAATTCTTCACAGAATTTTGAAATGTTCATAAACTCTTATTTTTTTTTACACTGTTAATTTGTACATTCAGATTTATGTAATAATATTTTACTATTTTGATGTAAGCTTTGGAAATATTGTATGATGTAGTCATAAATTTTGAATTGAAAGAGAAAGCGAGAGAGACAGATAGTGAGAGAGAGAGAGAGAGAGAGAGAGAGAGAGAGAGAGAGAGAGAGAGAGAGAGAGAGAGAGAGACAGACAGACAGAGAGACAGAGAGAGAGAGAGAGAGAGAGAGAGAGAGAGGGATGGAATAAAGTAACAGGCCGCTCAGGATTCAGCTGTACTGCTGCTTCAGGTGGTGCCATCAGCATGTTTTCAAACATCCTTCAGTGACCAAACTGCAGAAACACTGATCCCCCCCCGCCCCACCCCGCCAGTGGACAGGAGCGGTCCAGAAGAGACCCGAGAAGAGCGGAGTCAAATCAGCCCGAGGACAGAGAGAGGAGCGCAGGAATGGGGCTGGAATTACATTAGCAGAGTATGAAATGTCCCGGCAGGAGAAGCCACGCATGTTTCTGTGATTTTCCGACATCTTTTGAAGGGAAAAGGGACTTTTTAAAGACCAATGTACCAGAAAATACCAGAAAGACCAAACATGACACACCTGGCATGAGCTGTACAGTACAGGCGCATTCACAACACACAGCGTGAGGAAAGTTGAGGATTATTGGGAGCATCTGAAAAGCTAGAGCGCCGCCTTCCCACACACCCGTCCTGGGCATCACAGGCGGGTTCGGTACGCCCGTGCAACAGCTGCCCACCGAGAGTCTGGCATCAGCGCACACACACACATCGAAGTAGGGCTGCACAATATATCGAAATATCGCAAATGTATATATATCGCGATATGCATATCACAACAGCTTTCTATAACTGCGGTCATGAACAAGAGACAGAGAAAATCACTCGCTGCTCTCGGCTGAATAACTTTTGCAGCTTTAACAAGATTCAGTGTTAGGGATGCACGATATAGGATTTTGGCCGATATTCGATATGCCGATATTTCAAACTAATTTTCCCTGATGCCGATACCGATATATTTGTTGTTGTTTTTTAAGTGCAAAAAAAGCTTATTAAAGCTTCTATTAAAGTTCTCAGTCAAGAGCAGTGAGTGATTTCCTCTGTGTTTTGTTGTTTTATTAACATTAACGAGATAGTTCTCCCAAAAATTTTAATTGTCATCATTTACTCTCTCAAGTTTCTTTCTTCTGTTGAAAATAAAAGTTATTTGGAAGAATGTGGCTAACCAAACAGAGTTGCTGTACTCCAGTGACTTCCATAGTATATTTAAGCACAAGAAAGAAATGAACACAGGTTTGGAACAACATTAGAGTGAGTAAATAATGACAGAATTTTTATTTCTGGGTGCAGTAAGGACAAGGACAAGCGGCAGCATATTATAGATACTGTCTCTTTAAGAGCTGGACGCGACGCGTCTAATATACACGCATTTGACAAGCAGATTTTCTCTGTTTGCTTTCACTTTAGACATAACCAACTTTGTTTATGTAAACCTTGTGTGTATTTGACAGTATCAGCGCAATAAGACTCGAAAGATTAGTCCAGTATGCAGGCGCTGTGACAGGCTTTTAGTTCCTGTGAGTGTCGGGTGTAACGCGCTCAGAAAAGCGGATGTTAGAACAGCGCATCAGCACGTGAATGACATGTTTAACTAGCGAGACTTTGACGCACATGCAAATAATGAACTTTTGTGAATTGCAGTGTCCCGTGAGTGTAACTGTACCTCTGCGTTTAACATGTGATGTGAATGTACGTCGCGTTGGACAGTATGTTGAGATGAAGGCGCCAGAATTGAACTGATAGAATGCACGATACTATGATTTTTCTTCAAAAGCAGATCGTGGAGACATTTTAATCGTCCACGATCAAAAACCGCGAGAGACGCACACAGTTGGAAGTTTAAGTTGCTGGCGCTCATGCTTCGTTCACGGTCGTCACGTGCGCATAGGAAACACGCCACCCTATCGGCAAGGCTCATCGGCAGAAATATTCGTATCGGCCGATGCCGATGTTGTCCCGATTTCATCGTGCATCCCTAATCAGTATATATTTAATTCGTACAGTAAAGACTAAGCCGTGTTTTATTTTTACATTTGATTATTCAGTTTCTGTTATTAAAGGAGCATTGCGGAAGTTTCTAACCGTTACTGACACCAGTGGCCATTGATGATACACAGGGCAACTTTTTGAGCAATGTTGTTGGGGAATTGTGCCGAGCGATTGTTGCTTGGGCACTTTCCCATTGAAATTGGGCAATACATTTCTATCTGGATCATTTAGATCGGTCGTGTCTCATCTGGTCGCCCGTTGACAGCAACATTGCTCAAACAGTTGCCCTGTGTATCGTCACCTTTAGAGAAACTGCAGCCAGTCTCATCATACCTGTCAAGTTTTGGATCTGAAAAAAGGGAAATGGTGGGACTACCCCAACCAAGCTCCAGTATCCCTTACATTTTAAGACAGGTGTTATTGCATAAATGAAAACACACACACACATATATATATGTATGGTATATATTAAGAGCATTTATTTAAAGGCTTATTTGCATATTTTCTGTTCATTTAACATTGCTTGTCTTTACATTTACATTTTATTTGCATCTTTTATTTGCAAATAAAATAATAAAAAATAATAAAATTATTTTATTTACATCTTTATTTGTTTGTGGTGTCTGTAATGTGCAAGGGTGGCGAATGAGTTTCCCCTTACAGGGATTAATAAAGTTTTCTTACTCTTACTTACTATTTTCATTCCACACATTTTCATTTCATATTGCTTTTCATTTGCAGTTTTTCTTTTTATTTCACATAACTTTTCTTTACTCTTTCAGTGAGTTATTAAAAAACAAATTTGCTGCAGACTTTGTATGAACTGTTTTGGAAGGAGTGTATTTGTGGGCTGGGCCAGAGTGGTTAATTTTACATGAGAGTAGAGCAAACAGTTCTGTTGTCTGACGTCATCCTATTCTCTGTAACAATCTTTCGTACCATGCTAAACACCCTTTCTCGTGCTGACATACATCATTCCTTCCCCGTGTGAGAGGCTAAAGTCGCAGTTACAAAACGCGTGACTGTCCCCCTCTTCAGAAAAGAAAATTCGCTATCCCATTGATCGCGGTATTTAGTACATGAGGGTTTTGGTTTTTTGGCAGGAGTGCCTTGCTCTGTCATGGCGTAGATCATCCGTCTCTGTTTTTGTTTGTTTTTTGTTTCCCCCGCGTTGTCACTCATCATCTGACCTCACACACTAACCTCGCGACAACTGCCACCTACAGTACCTGTAGTTATCGCGAGGCTAGTGACAGAGCTCAGATTTAGGAATGTTTTTTTGTTTTTTTTACTCCACCCGGGCGACCGGGGTATTATTATTTTTCAATAACGCAGGTTAAAATACGGGAGATTTACGGGAAAATCCTAATACGGGAGGACGGCGAGAAAGAAGGGTAAAATACGGGACTTTCTCGGCCAAAACGGGATACTTGACAGGTATGAGTCTCATGCTCATTCTCCGTGCGCACGCTCGTTGGCCGCACTAGATAAGGCTTTTTTTTTTTTACTTACGAGGAGTTTCCGTGGGTATCTGGATTGTGCTGGAGGCTGGTCGCTAGCGATTGCCGGCACGTCTCGAACGTGCTTTTAGCGCACCGGTACGCTCATTTGCACATCCGTTTTAATCCTTTGGCTGCGCTGCCGCTTTTCAGAGTGCCCTTCACACTGCACGCCTCCTAATTCGTCCCACCGAGAGCAGAGACTACATTACCCATACACCCTTGAGTTTTACAAGTGAAAAGGGCATGCGTCGCTTTAGCCGCTGTCAGTGTCAACTCAACGTGGGTGTGTGAGAGGGTGTGTGAAACGCGCAACCATAGCTGCTCGGTTAAAATACAATGAACACTTAATATGCTCTCCTGGCTTCAGGCTCTGAGTAGTAAAAGAACAAGGCCAGAATCAGAGCACCCGCTGGCTGTGAAATGATCTGTACAGTATTTCTCATTTGTGATTGTATTTTGCTGAATCTGCCTTTGTATATTTTTAGGGGTAAAGAAATTAACCATCTTCAAGACTCATGTTTATGTTCTACTGTTCTATTATTATGTTATATAATTTATTTTATGTACATTTTGTTAAAAAAAAAATTCAATACCCTTTTGCTAGACTTGTAGTCAAGACCACCTAAACTGAGACCAAGACACTACCAAGACCAGAGGGTATCGAGACCAAGACAAGACCAAGACAGACCAAGTCGAGACCGGAGGGAAAAAAACAGACTAGTTTTGAAGCTAAGTAATAACTTGTAAGATTTTGTTTTGCATTGCCTGCCTATCTCTGCTGATTTCGAAGTCTCCAAATGAATCCATTTTGCCACTTTTAAAATACATAATTATATTTTAAAAAACGAAATTATAGGCTTAAGTGCAGGATCCGAAAGTTGGTCGTTTTGTCGCTATGGTTACACACACACACACCGTTGGCGGTGCGCTCAATGTCATCTGTCAGTTGTGCAGTTACCCAAAATCTCCTGAATGAAGTTAAAACCCACCATGTCACTGATATGTGTTTTACTAAATATTAATACATCCAAAACTGTACATGATATGTGTTTTTTTTAAATCAAGTGATCAAAGTGCTCGTTGCCGCTGCGATCAGTGGCGCGGATACAGTGTTTTCTCGTGTGGCTCGCGCACACCGCACTGTCTTCACTCGGACGCGCGCTTCAATCCGTTGCGGATATCGCCGTGGACATTGTAGTATTGTATTGCTAAATCCCCTGACCACTGTCTCAGTCTGAGACCAAGACAAGACCAAGAGGTCAGAGACCAAGACAAGACCAAAGACTGTCAAGACCAGACCGAGACCGGTCTCGAGACATACATCACTACCTTTTGCACATTTTATTTATGTTCAGTAGCTCTTTCTATCTCAAGCAAAACGACAGACATTGCACATTTGCACCCTTTTACTTTCACAATTGGTTGCTGATAAAAAGGAAATGACCATATTTGGATCCGACAGCATTGAAGAGGAGAGAGAGAGCTTTCTAACAGTGTGTGTGATGACAGGGTGCAGATCGTGATGATTTAGATTTTGATGCCTAGCCAACTTTAGATGAATTTATGAGAAATCTACAGACGCAAACAGACAAAGTGTCGTAAAATAAAGACCTAAATGTGTATTTCAGACTTTTTTTCACCACAAGTCTGAAAGAAGTCATGTTATTGAAGACAAATATCCCGAAATCTCAAAATTGACCATGCTTTTGCCTGCCGTGTCTCGCCTTAAGATTTAAAATACAGATTTATACAGTAAATTCCTTTTATATAAATTGATTCTGCAATTCCATCCACATTTTCCATATCGAGGAAATCATAGGCTCTTATTAGGACACCACAGGCGTGTTTTAAGGTTTCCAAGAAATGCAGCCTACCTAGACCACATGTGTGCGCATCTAAAGCGCTCACACAAACGATGTCTAACTACACTGCGTATTTGGTCATCATAGATACATTGAGACAAATACTGCTTACCCAACATAATTTGGGTTGTTTTTTAAAGTTTTCAGCAAATACCGCATACCTAGATGCAGGGTTTGAAATAAACTCGGCCAATTTGGCTACTAAATTTGTAAGTTACCGGCCATTCAAAACTTCTACTAGCCAAAAAAAGAAATGAATATATAAGATGTTAATCTGTTTTGTTTTTTTGTCAATTTATCGGAATTGGATTTCATACATTAATTTCTTATTCAAACTAAATCCTGTCATCCAGCCCTCTCCTCCCTTCCTCTTTAATCCTCATCACCAAAAACATTACGAAGAACGCCCAAAAAAATGGAGGATGTTGAAAAATAATGTCTTTTCTGTTAACCAAATGCTTTTTAATCTTCGCTATTGCTTCAATTCAAACGAACAAGCGCGCCGTTATGTGTTGCGTAGTGACAGGCATGTTCAAGTAAGGCATACGAGTTGAGTATTTGTGCTAAATCTGTGCAGATTTGGCTAACACGAACTTCCCCAGCAAAGTGAGAAAACATCATAAGTAACACGTCAAATTGGCTCGTGATTTGACAGCGTTACCCGCCACAATTGATTCCTACACGCATTTGGCGGGTGTCATTTCAAACCCTGCCTAGACACCAATATTGAGCATAAAAAGCATTTATAATGATTGTTTGAGTGGTCTGGGTAGGCAGTTTAAGAGTTAGGGGTTGAGAAAAGGTCCAAACCTTTGAAGCCGAGTCCTTGAGGTCGTTGAGATTGTCCTGTAGGAATGAATGGAGATGACAGATGAGCTGGAGAGGATGGCACACAGCAGCAGAAAGGGTGGGGGAGGCTGGCCGTCACTCAACACATCCCCATAAAGACCTTCAAAGACTACAACTTTCACATGGTTAGAGATGAAGAGACTGGACTACGGGAGCCTAACGTTAGTCTACACTCTCTCAACCTACATGTGCTTGGAGAACGGCACTGCATCAACTGAGCATTAACTCGTATCTTTGGTCTAAAATAGAGAATACATTCTGAAAACTGACTATGGGAGTTCATGATGATGATTAAACAAGCTAAACTCATCTAGGATTCATAAATAAAGGGAATAGAAGGAGGTCATGTACACTTTGGTATGAGGCATCGCTCATAGAAAATTGCAACAAGATTCCTGGTGACGGACAGACAGATCCCTCTGGGAAGGCCATGCCCACACTTTTTTCCTGGTTGCCTTTCTCTAGTTGCTGGTGACGCGCCATTCTCTGGATGTTGAAGGAGTCGTCCGCTGGTCGCTCTTGCTGGAAACACTTCCACATGGCAGAGAGCGAATCAGGCACAAAAAAAAAAAAGCAAGCAGTGGTGAAGATGAGCATATTCTTGTTGGTGATCCCGGATCTGTGACGCAGAAAAACATTCCAGCTCCTCCAGGAGTCGCAGGCGTGAAGGGCGTGTGACTTGATCAGGATTTCTTCCAGTGGAAACATTCTCTCATCTCCATGTTTAGTTAAAAAAAAAAATAAAAATAAAAATAAAAAGACTTATCTTTATTTATATTTCTTACGTTTTGCTTTCTCAGCAAGTAATATGCCATGATTTGAGAAAAAAAAAGAGAAAGAAAATCTCAAAAAGAGTGTGATTTACAAAAATAAATATTTATATTTACAATCTTACAAAAAAAAAGTGCGGTATACGAAAAGGAACAACTTGTGAGGCACTTGGGAAGATTCTCTTAGCAAGTAAAAGTGAGGAAAAAACGGAGCATGTGCTAGAATTTAAGATTTCGGCAAGTCCTTGGAATCTTATCATAAAAATGTGACATCTACTGAAAAATATTTTCCCCCAAAAAAATAGTCCATATGATGCAAAACCCCCCCACTGCTCTCCTACAACGGCTGGGCTCCAGAGGCCTTCTCTCAGACTCCACTGGGTTTGGAAAACACGTGATCTCCGACAGGAAGGGACAACAGGAAAGAAGTGCACAGCTCTCCTCAGGCCATACTAACCTTAACTGCAGAGGAGTGCGACGGTGACGAGTGAGTGTCAAGCTTTCGTCTTTTTTGCTCTGCTGAGAGAGGAAATTCAAGGTTCAGTATCTAGAAACGTGTTTTGTCTTCATACAGTATATTGTATCTGACAGTTGGAACTAAATCAAATATAAGAACACATCAAGTGCTCTGAACTGTTAACTGTATCATATACACATTAAAATAAGGTCCAAACAGAGTCACACAGAAGTGTAATAAACCATATTAGGGGCTTTCGCACCGGACGAGAGGAACCTTTTCATAGTTGGCGGAAGAACCGGGATATTGGCGCTATAGGAACTACAGTGACGTCAGTGTTCGCTGATTGGCCGAACGCACGCGAAACACCAGCACCCGCCATTTTAAAAAAAGCTGTGTAAACACAGATTATAGCCTATTAGGGATGCCACAATTCTCAATATAATATTGAACCGTTCGGTACGACATCCACGGTTCAATACGCACTTGTGAATTGCGGTTTTTCGGTTTTATGTTTTGCTAACATCAGTTATCAGTTATTATAGACGTTTGCTAACGTCATTGCTAACATCAGTTATCAGGTTCCCAGACGAATGCAAGCTAATCTTAGTAAAGTAACTTTTATTATTGCTTCGCGAAAGGCGAAGCTTGAATTAACGGGTATGTCCCTCTTTGGCTAATGTACTTTCAAGATGGAGGGGCAACATGGCGACCAACATTAGAACCCCTTAACCGTATGTATTTTCAATGGCATATTATACACTCACGAGAATACTTTATTACTTGAACGAAGTAAATATACATTAATGAGCACATATATTTTTAAAAGAACTAAGTGTTTTTAGCTAAGGATAAACTAAAAAAGTTACACAGTGTAGCTTTAAGTTTAATTAAGATGTTTTTTTTTTATGTTTACTGAAGTGCAAGTATGTTTATTTGAAATGGTCAATTTATGTTTATCAACTTCACATGTATGTTTATTTATGTGTTCCCCAGTTTGTACATGGGCTACCAGCAGCTGTGAAATGTCAGTGTTAATTTTATATTATACTACACTCTAGGAACTAGTGGACTTTTCTAAGCTTTTAAGTAAAATAAAGGAGTATTGCAATAAATCGTTTTTATTTTTTTCTCCTTAACCTCTTACTGTTCCTATTGGCTAAGCACAGAATAACAAAAAAACACTCGTGTGTCAAGCCATCAGAACCGAACCGAAAACCGTGGTTAAAAAACTGAGGTATGTATTGAACCGTGGGCTAACTGTATTGTTGCATCCCTACAGCCTATATATTTACTGAGGAGAAAACCCAACGCAACTTTGAGGAGAGCAAGCGAAACGTGATTCTGTATTTCTGCTCAGCAACACTGGACATCAACCACACGACACGACACACGCTAATAACTTTTTATACGGTCTACTTATGTATAACAGTTCTGTTTAATAACGTATTAGACATATCGTAAACTAGTGAAGACGGCGAGTGCGAGCGCTGTGTGTAAATGTCCGCACCAACAAGCGTGTCTCACGTCACTTCAGAGCTCCTACTGGCGGTGCGAATGCAACCAGGAAAACGTTCCTAAGGGAACCATTAGTTCTCGGTGTGAAAGCCCCTCTTGGAGTAGTGCGAGCCGCCTCACCCCGTTCAGACTCGACTCCCTCGGATCTGGGCACGAGGGACTTCAGGCTCCCGGCCCCAGCGCTCTTCTCCAGCTTGCTGATTTCCTTTGTCTTGCTTTCGCCGGACACGTCGCGTTCCTTGGGCCACTCTTTTTCAGCAGATTTCCCGTCGATCTTGCTCTTCTCTTCCTTCTTGTCCTCCTTCCTCTTCTCCTTCTCGGCCTTGGGCGTCTTCTCCTTGCTGTCGATGGGCTTCTCCTCCTTGGATCTTTCCTCCTTCTGTTTGTCCTTCCCTCCTGCCTTGGCCTCTGGAGTGCTTCCTGGGTTCTTTTCTTTCTTATCCTTTTTCTCCTTGGTGGTCTTCTCTTTATCTTCCTTCTCTTTGCTCCCTTTAGTGCTGTGGAGACATCAGGGATCAACTTAAGTATTCTGAAATGTTTTATTTACTTTTATTTTAAGCTTTGAAACCATTTTAAAAATGAGGTATTTGATGGCTTTCATTAAGAAATGGCATATAAATCAAAGAAAAGCAAAATATTGTTAAAAAGATTCAAAAAGAGTTGGGGATTGACACAGCTGGTAAACTGTTACATAACATTTAAGATCTAATAAAACTGGTCTCCCTTGACTTTTTTAAAGCAACAAAAGGCTTAAAGTCGAGGCATAAATCTTATGTTGTTTGGGGAAAGAGTGACGTTAGATAAACTCTTATCTAATATAAAATGAATGAAGGGAAAAGTGTCTAGTTTTAGGACAGAAAAACATCTGCATACAAGCCCTCCCAAAATGATTTTGGCTTTGAATGCATTACAACTTTTGGCACATATTAAATTACAATAGTAAAGAGTAAGCTTATTTTATGTTGTAAATTGTATTTGATATAATTGCAATATTTGGCAGCGTCTCTCTTTAGTTATGATAAAGATCATATATTCATCCACACAGTCACGCAACAATGTTCTTCTGCAAAATGCATGAAGTTGTGTTTATTGACCGCTAGAGGGCCAAAGGTTACATAGCCTAACTTAAGTTTATCTACTTAAAAACAAAACAACATCCGGCCTCAAATTTGTTTTTATGTACGTTGTGTTTTCTAGAAGACAATAATCATACAAATAAGCTTAACTAGTATTTAGACGTTCCATATTTAAATTTTAATACCATGTTGCAAATACTGAAAATCTATAGATATTAGGGCTGTCAAAATAACGCGTTAATTTCGATTAATTAATCTGAGAAGAAATAACGCGTTAAAAAAAATAACGCAGATTAATCCATTCCGTTTTGACCTTTGCGGAGCCGTTCTAGCCGTAGCCACCATTCGTGTAAAAAGGAGGGAGACAAGAACGCGCTGCTTGATTGTTTGGAACATTTACTTATAAAAAACGGAGTTCGTCAACTCTAAAGTAACTTACCACATCAATGCAAAGCATCCAGGAGTGTGTGCGTTAGTCGGTGAGTGTGTCTGAGAGAAAGCGCGTGTGTGTGTGTGTGTGTGTGTGTGTGTGTGTGTGTGTGTGTGTGTGTGTGTGTGTGTGTGTGTGTGTAACTTTTCACGCGCTCTCACGTCATACAACCATTTTCTCACGCACAGAAAAATCGCGCACCAAAGAGAGGACACGGAAACAGAAAACACAGACGTTATTATGATATTTAAAAAATCTCAGCTCTCAGATTCTGTCAATTTTATTACGAAAATCAAACAATAAATACCGTTGGCACTTGTAAATGTGACATGACAGATCCCTATAGCGGCACGTGAACCGATCATCTCTAGCTAATAGTAAATAAACACGAATAAGCAATGTTGAAAGATACAGTAGGGCAGCCTAAAACTTACCGAAATGTATATTCCTCGATCAATCAGTGTTTTTCAACCGCGAAAAGAGGTCAATAAAACAGCTGGAGAACAATTATGTCACATAACATTTAGCCTAAGTTACCTCAGGAAAGCCATTTCATGACCACATGATAGCATGTTATACTGCCCTACAAAGGCTAAGTGCAGTTACTACGCAAACAAAGAAACGGAGAAAAAAGGCTTTAAAGTTTTTATACCAGCCAGTCAAACATGTTATGGATAGATTAGTGGTAATGCACCTCCGAAACGGGACATAATTTAACCCAGATATTTTTTCACAAGACAGAACAAATGTCATAAAGCCCATTAGAAGTCTTAACTCATTTTTGACCAAATGTGTAGTTACTGCGCTTTGCCTTTGTAGGGCAGTATAGTTGGCTATAAAAAAAGAGCTATAGAGAGTGTTTTTCTAAATTTATGTAGCCTACTACTATATTACATATGTATTATATTTTTACTTATATCAAAGTTGTTATTTGTAATAAACACGCATTATATTTAATTTGAGCTATTTTTAACCTTATACTACCAGCTGATATGGCTCTCTGTATTTTTACAGCATTGGGTGAGATTTTTTTTTCTTGAGAAAAATGAATGCCTATCTTGTGTACCTAATATTTATCCAAATGAGTCAATATTGCATCAAATCACAAGAATTAAATTAAATTGAAATCGTGAAATTTGTGTCAAGCAATAATAATAAAAACGTAGCTTACCAGAAATTGTACTATGTAAACATTGTAAGATTGTGTATGCGATTAATTTAGATTAATTAATTACAGAGTATGTAATTAATTAGATTAAAAATTTTAATCGATTGACAGCCCTAATAGATATTTAATATTATATCAGTTTGACCTCCTGAGGTCGACTCGCAGATTCTTTGAGTATAATCACCTCACTTCACTGCTTAATTGATAAATAGAAGAGATAATTTTGACTTCCTAGAATTTAAAGCCTGTTATGTTCTCTAATTGCAGATACGCAAATCAATATAACTAGCCAAAGTGAAACTATATCTGAAAGCTAACATTACGCTAACTCGTTTTCTAAAAGCCCCTGAGCTTTGAATTCTCTTGACTTTGTAGTTTATTTCGTAAACGGAGCACATTGTGACCTCTCGGTCTTCTCATCACCGGTGAATTACACATCCCTGACTATGCCACTGTCCCTGACCCCACCAAACCTGGTTAAAACACTCATAAACCCATTACAATCTCATTTCATTCGCACAATTCCTGAATGGAAATTAATGGGGACCTTTCTTCCCCCAGTCTCCCAGCGACTCCCATTGAAGCATTTCTATCGAAATGATGTTTTACACAGCCAATTTGATGGGCCATCGTGCAATTGTGTGTTGTAACAGCCATGCCTTTCAGAGATGGGTCCTTTCAAGACATTTCTCTCTGCAATTGCTCAGTTTAATAGAATTGTAAGAGGATTCTTGCCTGGAACAGTGTTCAATTTGATTACACAGTTCATAAGGAAGGAAGACTTTGATAAAGGATTGATTTATTTGGCGAGTAGTTTGAAATAATAAGCCCCTGCTAAACTTTCTCACCCCAGGGCTTTAACTTTTAATGAGATTATGTAAGAGATGAGAGCAGTGCATCATCCTCGGGTGCGGTACCTGTTTGGCGTGCTGTTTCCGTTGCTGCTGCTCACTTTATTGGCTGCGGTGCTGTTCTTGCTGGCAGTTTTCTGAGCCGCCTGAGATTTGTCCTTGGATTTATCTGCAAAAACACGTCACACAAGGGCAGAGCTCATTATTTTGTCCATACCTACCAAACGTGACAGGCTAATTGACAGAAAAAAGTCAAATTGAGCCAATGCTCCTCTGTTTGGTGAAATAGTAGTTATGGGATTTGCTCTTGATTTAAATACACACTGCTATAAACACCGATGAAATTGCAAGCTTCCTTGGTGTGCCTTTGAAATCTCATTAAAAGTGAATGAAACACAGATTGTGCTTCACAGAAAGTAAATTATTTAAACGCATCGGAAAATGTCCTTTGGGATTTAAGAGTAAAAACAGTCAAAGAAAGAGAGGAGAGAATGGTCATTTTACAGCAGCGCACCAAAAGGGTTATGCTAATACATGGGATTTTAAGATTTTAAACAGCAAGTGTTAGCATTTCGTGCCCATTTCATTCACACTGAGTGCTAGTAAATTATGCTCAAAGCAATTAATATCACAGCTACTAATGGGAGGTAGAATTTAAGTGATGATGGGGGATTTCTACCGTAATCATGCAATGGACAGAGCCAGTTACTCTCGCTAAACTGCGTCAAAACCATGTTTCATAATAGAGGCGCTGTTACTTGGGTTGTATTAGGTTTTTAGTTTAGTTGGACTCTGTTTTAGTGCCAAACATAGTGGTTTCCACACAATTGTCTTTTAAAAGGTTGTCACACTGCTTTCCTAAAAGTGGATATACACTACTAGAGCTGCACGATTCATCGTTAAAAGACTGTGGTCTCAATTCAAACAACTATGTAATCTTGTTCCTAAATGACAACGATTCCTCTGAGTCTATTAAACCGTTGACATCTACAATTCAGTGTTTGCTTTAAACAATAAGACTAACCGTGTTGAGCTATATACCAAATGATTTGTTTTTTGTCTGTAAAGGTATCCAAACAGTTAAATAAAATAAAATACATAAAATATAAAAGCATCTTTGCTGTTTCCAAGGTTTAAAAAGAAAAACCGGATATCGAGGGTAACGCAGATATGACGTCATTGACAAGTGGAGCAATGACACGGGCCGTTACACTGGTTAAATTAGCTGATTTCTTTGGATTTAAATATTGTTGGAAACATTTGGGATAATGTAAGTGCACAAGTCCACAAAATATATAACATTGTTCTAGTGGTTTTTGAAAATTTGAATCCAAAAATCTTAACAAAGTGCCTTTAAGAGACTTTCAAAAACAATAAAAAAATCTGACTGACCAAAAACTTCTGAAAGAAAGAGTAATTTCTTAAAGTCGCCCTGTAGTCAATCATTAAATCATCACCTTTGATCACCAAAATTAAATACTTAAACGTTTTTTTTTATAGAAAAAAAATGTTCATGCCTTACAGTTTGAATGTAACTACACCCTTGCCTCATTTAGTAAACGAGAACCTATGAATATGCAAATTATGTTGATCTGATTGGTTACAGGGTAGTGTGTGACGTCAGAAACACCAGCGATTTCAAACTGTGTCTTTGGTTCACTGCAGTTTTAAGCAGAAAATACTCAGCAATGCTGTCGACTTATGAACTTACACATGGTTTGTCTTAAAGCATATTAAAAACACCACATAAACAACATTAAAAGCTGGATTTTCACCACAGGGGGACTTTATTTTTTTGCAAACAGCTCTAGCCATTTTTTCTAAGACAAAGGTCATTATGACTCTAATTTCTAACATCGTCACTGATATCATGATGCAATCAAAAACCATTATAATCAAAAGCAACATGGGTTTTTGTAGCCCGTTAACATATTTAGGGCACTACCATGTTGCAAATCGCCTCTCTACAGCCGTGGGGTTGGACAGAATCTGTTTCCGAAGAGCCTGAAGTCACATGACCTGCACTGCTGTCGTGATCAATCCTCGTGGTGTGCTTGTTTCTGTGTTAATGGGTCTGTGGGAGGCTTTTCTGTTCTAATATCCTCTGCAGTTTTACCCCAATTCACACAGTAATTGCAATTAACTCCCTCAGGGTGGCAATTCCCACAGCGAGTGTTGTACGCCACGTTTCATTTTAAACGAGTGTCAAGACGTTCTCAATAAATGGACAAACAAGCCCAGATGCTACCGAATCAATTCCTAGACAAAATCTGGGGAATTATTCCAATGGAGTCACCTGAGTCGTCGACGGCCCCGTCCTCGGCTTTGCCAGCGCTGGCAGCGGCAGTGTTCGCAGGTTTGCCCGTGGTGCCCGGTCCGTTCTGCAGAGTGCCAGGCGTGGCGCTGCGCACTGGCTGCTCCTTATGGTGGAACTCATTTTCAGGCACCATGTGCACTTTCCTGCCTTTCAACTGGCCAGAGTAGCTGCAAGTCACACACACGGTTAAAATCACGGCAGATGGCAAGACCAAGTGTAATGCTTACAACAAAACCACTCAGAAAATGGATGGAATCAAAAAGAAATCCTCAAGAGGCGTTGTGTTCATTGAGACCAGGTTTCACAACAATATTAACGCAACTAGATTGGCGTGTTTTCGAGAGGCCGAACACAAGGTTTGATTCCCTCCTTTCATTTCTTGTTGATTCCTCGTGTCTACAGAGAAACACAAAGAACAGGGCCCACGTCTGCCCAATAAGAGGAGGTGTGCTGAGAAATCCCACTGGTGGCATGAACGCAACACAATTACGTCAAGTGTTATCACGACTTCTGCAATGGAACATATGCCAATTAAAAACAAATCAGTTCCTTGTTATGAAGGGACATCTAATCAATTTGCAAATACATGACATCAACATTTTCTGTGAACCACGTGAGCTGCGCGAACTAAACGACCACAGTAATGCAATACACACTTCTGTTTAACAGTCATTAAGATTAGTTTTTAATAACATTCGGTTGCATTTATTTGATCAAAAATACAGTAAAAACTGCAATAGTCAAATATTATCACGATTTAAAATAACTGATTTCTATTGTATTATATTTTAAACTGTAATTTATTTTCCTGTGATCAAAGTTGAGGTAACACTTTATAATAACTACACACTAATAATCATGAGTTAAGCATGAGTAAACAGTTAATTCATCATTCATAAAGCATTAATAAGCAGTTTATAAATACAGCTATAAATGCTTTCTTCTTGATTTACAAGCATATCTATAATTTATTTAATAATTGTATTTTCATCCTGATCAATTTATTATTTCTAAATGATTAATTGCATTTTTTATAAACCAGTTATTTAAGAGTTTTCAGTGGTTCACAAGATTACTTAGAACATGTAAGTAAATGATTAATAAACTATTTAAATGTACATTCATACATCTTAATATTCAGACATAAAGTGATGGTTACTTAGTGTGTTAATACATGCTTTATTAACATATTATTTAAGCTGTAATTTAGGGTTAATTCGGGTAGTTATAAAGCATTTAGTAGTGCTCAGTTAACTATGTTTGTGAGCTCATCTAAATTGAGGACTATTCATGCCTTGTAAAGCATTTATAAAGGAGATTTAAAGGCTGTTAAATATTTCTATGTTCTGTATCACTGTGTTGTGTTTGTTACATTTTACTGTTTAGAAGATTGATGCGCCTTTAAATCTCCTTTATAAATGCTTTACAAGGCATGAATAGTCCTCACTTTAGATTAGTTCACAAAATAGTTAACTGACCACTACTAAATGCTGTATTTACTACATTTACTTACACTTTCTAAGTGATCTTATGAATAACTGACAACTCTTAAATAACTGGTTTATAAATAATGCTATACTTCATTTAGAAATTATTAATTGATCATTAACAAAGTATGAAAATACAATTATTAAACACATTATAGATATGCTTATAAATCAAGAAAAAAAGTGTTTATAGCTGTATTTATAAACTGCTTATTAATGTCTATTAATGCTTTATAAATGATGAATTAACTGTTTACTCATGCTTAACAAATGATTAATAGCATGCAGTTATTATAAAGTGTTACCAAAGTTGAATTTTCAGCATCTTTACTCCAGTCTTCAGTGTCACATGATACTTCAGAAATAATTTGCGGCTCATGAAACATTTCTGATTATCATCAATGTTGAGAAACAGTTTTTGTGGAAACCGTAAATTTATTTTTCAGTATTCCTTGATGAATATAAAGTAAAGAACGCATTTATTTGAAATAGAAATCTTGTGTAACATTATAAATGCGTTTACTGTCACTTTTGATCAATTTTATGCGCCCTTGTGGATTTTTTTTTATTTCTTACTGAATCTGACCCCAAATTTTGAATGGTAGTGTATGTGTGCCACATTATGAGATGGCAGTAACATCACGCCACCTTCGAAAACACCTTGTAACAAGCTCATTTAAAGATGGCGGATGGGAAAAGTACAAATATACTTCATTCAAACCTAAAATATCAACAAAAAGTGAATAAAATTGAATATTTGCAAAACTTTCTTTCTTGCCATTAGCTATTGTAATCATTCGAGGTGATTCTCCCATGCGAGTCGTGCGGAAATTAAATTTTTTAGGATGTTGTCTTATAACGTTTTTTAGGCATTTTAGGCAGTGTCATTCGTGAGAACAGTAGCCTGGTTAAAACCCGACCATTCTCAGTTGTAACTGAGTTATGGTCTGGCAAAGCGTCATAGACAAATCATTTCCAGAGGGGCGTCACCAACGGACGTCGCGGATAGACCTAAACCCAATCAGAGCGATGAAGGAGATGACGTATGCAGAGCGGTGCAGAAACATCTCCGAGTGTTGTTCTTTGCTCGGTTTTTAACAAAAAGGAAACGTTCAAATGGCTTAAAACAGACGCGATAGCTGATTGGAACGAGTGATGTTCGACGGCGGCATCCATCTTTGTAATGTAGGCTACAAAATCTGCTTCAAAATCCCAGCGCTGTCGTCATCGTGTAAAGCCCGCCCCAACGTTTCTGATTGGTGCCGCGATTTCGGCGGATTGGAAATGGGCTTGAATGAGCTCTTTGCCAGACTAACTTTCAGAGCAAATCTAAATTTGCCGGAAGTTGTCTGGGTTTTCCCAGGCTAGTTGGAGCCTATAACTTTTGTTGAACTGCAAAACAAAAAGGACATGAGGACAGCAGTTGCTCTTGGGAATCACTGAGGCATGATCAAGTCCTCGTCACTAATTCTAGCTCCAGTGGAGCACAACAGCCCATTACAGTTGATCATTGATAAGATTGTCTTCTCATGACACCGAAGGGCTTCCGGTTGGAAAAGTCCAATAGCTGAATGGACGGTGTTCATTAAGCACCAATGAAGAGGCTCTTTAAGAGGCCAAACCTTCTCCTGCCATTCTGGTTGGATTGATGGCACTGATTTATGAGCCTTCGCATCTCGCCCTCAACAAACCTCATCGCTTTTCATGTGCCTGTGATGACCAGCCACTCTTCAACGGCACCAGTCCGACACATTTAATCAATCCCACTGCGGAGCGTATGCTAAAAGCGGCAGAAAAGAGCAAAGAATAAATCTGCCTTAATGTGGATAACCTCTGCCGGTGACTCCCTGCTGATAGCTAAGGAACAGCTGACGGTTGGCATAGGGGGACTTCCCTCATTAATGATTTATTTCTGCAATTAACAGTAATGTTTTAAGCCTACCTGCACTTGCACATTGTAAGATGAGTGGATTTATCCCCAGCGGTACATTTAGGAAGACCAGCTCAAGGCTACGAGTAAATGTATGGAGAAACTTGTCGTAACAAATGCACATTATTATATGTGTCAGACATGCGTAAAGAGATTTATTTTTCTTTTTTGCTGAGATTCAAGACTTCATTAAGGTTTTCCTCGAGAACTGGGATGAATGGGAAGAAGAAAAAAAATCAATGACCTTTGTAGGGATTTGTTTTTAGCAATATGGTGAGAAAAATAAAATAAAAAAATGGCGGTTTCAAATCATTTCGTCAAAGTCTTGCAAAGATACAGACTCACTTCCTGTGATCGATCCTCCTAGCCAAATTTGATGATGTCACAAGCAAATGATTTAGTAAATCATAACAATGTAAATAACTTTTGATTATGATCATCCGTCAAATCCGTCTGATTGAACATTCAAATTGGCAGAGAATTGATAATCGTGTCACTGAATCGTTCAGTTTGGTTCAAACCTCAACTAAATTGTGACAACTTTTTGTCTAGGGGTCGCCATAGTCGTCATGAAATTGCATTATACGCAGAATCCCAGTAGATATAATAGATCCTGCACACCTTCTGAAAGGAAGCCACAGCTTAAAACATGGACTACTATGAGCTACCACCAGTTAAGACTCCTGAAAGTGAAAGATAACCAGTGTGGTGAAAGCACTTCATAATGCTGAGGCCAGCCGGCTCTCGGCTCAGTTACCCCATGGCTAACGCATAGAGGTCGGGCCTCTTCTCTTTCTCCTCCTGGCAGATCTTGTGGACGCGGCACTCCAGAGCCTGGCCCAGGTTCAGCACCTTGGGGTACCAGGGCAGGATCTTGGTGAGCACGATCAGGATGTTGCGGATGTGGGTGTACTCGCCCGTCTCTAGGCAGTGCACAGACGCCTGAGGGAAGAAGCAGAGCTTTTCTATACAGAGACCGTAACAAAAACACACATTTAGGGGCCGTTTACACAACACCATTTTCAACAAAAAACATAAAACTTTATGGGCCCTATTTTAACGATCTAAAACGCAAGTGTCAAGCAACTTTGTGGGCGGATCTCGGCGCTGTTGCTATTTAACCGGCGGGATAAATGACTCTTCGACGCAAATCTAAAAGGGGTCGTTCTGAAGTAGCTTCATTATTCATAGGTGTGGTTAGGCGTAATGGGAAACAAACCAATAAGAGCGTCATATTCCATCCCCTTTAAGAGCATGATGAACGAGGTGCGCTTGTTCCATGGCGCAATACTATTATAACGGCGCATTTACCAGAATCGGTTCACAGCCGAGGAGATCCATGTTCTCGTCAGGGCCGTAAAAAAAGAAAGAGAAGTGACATTGGGGATGGGACAAACCCACCCAAATTAGCTCCGGTTAAACATGCATATAATAATTTGGGTAAGTGTGTATGCTTTATGCCTATTTTTCCCATCGTCATGGACACAACAATGATTTCCCTCGTGTTTTAATATTTTTCCTTATAATAATGTATCATTTGCAAAAAGTAAAGTGCATCTGTGTAGATGAGAGAATCGTCTACAGTGTATGCGCATTGTTCAC
Source organism: Rhinichthys osculus (assembly GCA_029959095.1). Taxonomy (NCBI): domain Eukaryota; kingdom Metazoa; phylum Chordata; class Actinopteri; order Cypriniformes; family Leuciscidae; genus Rhinichthys; species Rhinichthys osculus. The sequence continues at coordinate 6,853,887 of JARWKJ010000011.1, forward strand.
ACTCTGTATTATGGCCAAGCATGTGCGCTTAAAACAGCATCTGAATGTACGCGCAGCGCGCCACTGACTTTAGACTAGGTTTTTTCTGGTCAGTGGCGCAATTGTTTTCTGGAATGCAAAATAGCACCAGGGATTGCTTGCGCCGGAACACACCTCCTTTTCTGGGCTGAACCGCCCAGGGAGCGCAAGTTCATTCCCTAGTGTGCCGGCGTGCGTCTCTGGAGGGAAAAGCCCGCTTTGCACGGGTGCAAAATACAAATGATACTTGCGTCGGTGTACAAAGTCAATTGCGCTGGGTGCAAGATAGGGCCCTAGATGCGTTTTGGCCGTTCATTCACACGACAGCGGCGTTCGGGGTGCATGAAACCGCAAGCTTATGAAATCGGGGTGTAAACAACAAAAACGCGAATCTCTGAAGGCGATGACATCATGCACATGCGTATTACGTGTTTAACTATAGTGTTTCATCACCATCTAATGGCCCGGCAGCAGAATACAGTGTTTTTAGGCGTTTTCGCGGATCTGTGTGAACGGGGATCGTTTTGACAATGGTGTCGTCTGTATGGAGAAAACTTCTCTGTTTTAAGGATATCGTTGTCGTGTAAACACACCCTAAGACAAAACAGAAAGCCTTATAATATAGGTAGTCTTATTGAAATTAGAACTGCAGTTTTTGTGTAGTTATGCACATGCATTTTGCATATGACTCAATACAACACTCAGCACAACACAAACCCCGAGGCCATGGCTGCAATGCTATCAAACATTATCCTTTCAAAAATAAATGAAAAATACTTAAAGCCTTGAGAAAGATTTTAGTTTTGTGCAGTAGTTTAGTAGTTGCATTAAACAATTTGGCCTGTTTAGCAGAATTAGGAGGAAATATTAATTAATTCATTAATAAAACATATGGTAACACTTCACAATAAGGCTCATTAGTAAACATTAGTTAATATATTATTTACTAACATGAACTAACAATGAGCAATACATGTGTTCCTGTATTTATTAATCTTTGTTAAAGTTAGGTAATAAAAATACAGCTGTTCATTGTTCATGTTAACGAACAGGGCATTAACTAATGTTAACAAATACAGCATTTGATTTTAATAATGTATCTATAAATGTTAAAATTAACTAAGATTAATAAATGCTGAAGACGTATTGTTCATGTTAAATAATGAACCTTATTTGTAAAGTGTTGCAAAAAGAATACATTTTGAATCACACAGCTCTATAAAATGACATCACACATTTTTTGTTGTCTGAGGAGCGCAACACTAACTTTAGTCAACTTGTAATGCCATTTGTGGACAACATGCCGGAAATTCTCATAGTCCAGCTGATCTGCTTTGTTCCCTCCGTCGAAACCACTGGCTCGGAAAATAGTCAGGAACCCTGGGTAATTGCCACATTCCTAGAGGAGGAGCCAGAAACAAATAAGACAACACAACCAAATAATACCAAAGGTTTCTGACAGGAACCCTAAAACCTCGACATATGTGGAGAGACACGTTTAGCTGGGGAAAGTATGTAAATGTGCAATGGAAGATGATTGACTTCTAAAGACCAGTTTGCTCCTGACAAACACTTAAACACTCTGATGCTTTAAGGAAGGGACACACTGCCAACTCTTTCACAGACACCAATTTAGCCTGGACTAGGACACACTAGAGACGGCAGTGACAGAATAAATAAACGAGAGTGTGAAAGCACAGCACACCTTCTCATAGATGGCCCTGTCGCTGTGCCATCGCGTCACAGTCTCCAGCATACAGCAGAGGAAGCGGCCGTAGCGCCGCGACTCGTTCTCCGTGCAGCTCGCCACCGTGTAGATGATGTCCGAGAACACCTGGATCAGGACACACACAGGTGTGTGAGAACTACTGCCGCCATTAAACACACACCCATCATTTAGATTTAAAACATTGTGCAGATTTGCATTTGCAAAGACACTTTGTGAATGCACTGAGCATTTTATGTAAACTGAAATATACTATATGATGACTGTACTCGTATGAAGGATCAAAATAAACATAAAACAACAACAAAAAATAAAAACACAGACCCATGATTCTCTAATGAACACAAATGGAAATACATCACACAGAATCCTACATGAGCTTGTATCTGTTTGACTGTGGCCACTGGCACAGATCACATACAAATGCACAGTTCTTGTTTTTATGGAATGTTGCAGTGTTTATTTTTTTATAAATATTTATTTGTTCTCGTTCCAGAAGCCTTTTTTAACTCAGATATACGGCACAACAAAAAAACAACTTTGCTCATTTTAAAGCAGCCTTTAAAATGTATTTTGAGTCTGTAAAGGTTTTAAAGATCTGTATCTCTGCTAAAGGAATTTAATATATGTTTGTGATGCCCATTTCTTTTCTTCCAAATTATTGTTGTTTCAAGTTATACTTATCAAATGTGAAAATGTGTAAAAGAAATGTGTCAAGAACTTGATATCAAACTCTGTAATTTTGAAAATTCAATATTTTTTTTATTTTTTTTTTTAAGATATACGGCACAACAGGGAAGAAAAGACTATCACAACTTTTATAGCCATGCAATAGCACTTTTTACATCAGTAAAGACTGTTTGTAACTCCTTATGAGGGCATTTTCTTATTTTTCAGTGCTTTTTTTCAATGTTAATATTGCATTAGTAAATGTTGAAATTAACATTAAGATTAATAAATGCTGTAGAAGTATTGTTCATTCTTAGTTAATGTTAACTAAGGTAGTTAACTAATTACATAATTTGTCAGGAGGTCTTTTTTAAACTTTGCACGAGGTTAGTAAATATTTGCAACCTTGTTACCGAAGGTCTGGGACATGCATGAGCAGTTTAAAAGCCTGATTTGTTGATTACATTATTTCTTTGCAATTAACATTATAAACAAAACTAAAGTTTGTAATCAAAAAGAGAATAAAAACCCCACCAGATCACAGGTCACAGGGTTGCATAACCTTAAATGATGTTGTCACTCAGTAGGGACCAGATAGTTTTGAATAAAGGTTGGTTTGTAGCTATTGAAAACCATATTCCTATAAAGACACATATGTTTGATTTATTGTTGTGCTAATTACTTGAGTAACAGCGTTGAATGGTTGATAATGGAAGTGAATTATTTTCTTGTGTTCCCATAATGCTGTACAAAGTGTCTAAATCATATCATATTGAATATCTTATCTTTTAATTTCACAAAATTATGAGGTAAAAGGGTTTCATCTCTAACGTGACCCTGCTAAATATTGTGTTTTGGTAATTCAGTGCATAACTGAAACTTTCTACAAATAACTGAACAAATTCAACAAACTTATGATGTGTGAAACAAGTACACCTTTTATGTTAGCTAATTGTTTAACTTATTAAAGGATAATTCCGGTATTTAACACTTTGAGTCTATTTTCTAGTTTGTTTTGGATGAACTAGAGTGGTGGACACAGTGAATCTTCCTGTTTTCGGTCGAAGAGGTAAAAACGATATAAATACCGTTCGTTTTCTCACACAAACCGCTCGTTTCGTGTCTTAGGCCATCAATGTGTACTTACATTTACGAGTCATTAAATCATGTTTAATTTGGACTTCTCTGTGCATGCTCTTTGAGGTGGTGACCATAGACCTGCATTATATGACTGACAGACAAGAACGCTTTGACCTAAAAATATCAAAATTGAAACTACTGCGGAAACAAAGACACCTACATCTTGGATGCCCTTGAGGTAAGCTAAAACATACCAAAAATTCATTTCAAAGTGAACTATCCCTTTAAGGGTTGTTTTAAGGACATGTTTGTGCATGAATCACTCTGAAGCGGTCAAAGGCGATTCTAAACGAGTGAAAAAGTCGAGACGGGACCCATCGTCAAAATTTCTGTGTCCACCACTCTAGTTCATCCACAACAAACTAGAAAATAGACTCAAAGTGATAAATACCGGAATTCTCCTTTAATGGTTCTCTCTCTCTTTCATTATTTTAAGAGGGAAAGAAAGAAAGAGGCACCAACTAGCCGCCCTGACCCGCAGTGGACTCACTCTGTCGTAGCACAGCAGTGTGCAGAAGTTGGGCGTCTTCTGCTGGTGCACCAGCTCCACGAAGCGAGCGCAGTAAACGGCGTCGATGGCGGAGAACACGCAGCGGGGGAAGATGCAGAGCTGCAGGAACTTAGTGATGGTTTCATTCTTGGTGGATTCTGAAAACAGCGAGAGAAACGGGGTGAGAGACACCAAGAGCCCTGGAGAGACTCTGAGAGAGAGGGTTAAGCGAGGACTCACTGGCGAGTAACCAGTTGTCCTTCTCCAGTTTGAGGCGGTGCAGGACTCTCTGCACGTGCTCCAGCTGCTTCTTCTCCTCCTCCTGCAGCTTGTCCTGCAGAGCTGTGCAGCGCTCCTTCTCTTTCTTCTTTTTGTTCAGAGGCTGCGAAACAGAGGAGCGTTATATGAGCAACATCTTCAACAGTAGCACCACTTCTCAATCTACAGCCTCACGGCAAAACTATTGCACATTTCGGATGAGCTTTGAGCTTCTAAGTTGAATGGGATGGCTGATTTGCCCATTGACATGGCTTGACATTAACACCCGCCAACCCTCCACATGTGTGTGTATTTCAGCAGTGCCGTGTAACGCGGTCACTCCTACAGGACAATTTGGCAGGTTGAACTTTATATAATATTCATTTTTCAATTGTAGTCTCTAAAGAGGCATCTGAAACAATAAACTAAGTGCAATGTAGTGATGTCAAAAATATAGATTTTTTCGTTACTAAAATATCTGAAACGCTTCAGCTGCGCGTTCTCGCTCTCTAATCTCTCCGACAGCGAGTGACACACAGACCCGCTTCCCTTTACTCACTTGTTCATTTGCTCCAGATGAATATTGTTGGGGTTACAGGGATTGAATTTGGGCGTGAGATTGCACGTATTGATCATAATTTTACTCACTCGCAGGTTTTGTGCTCACACACATCCAAAGTGCGGCACATAAAGACAAGTATATTGGCTAAATAAAACATTATAATGGATCCGTGCACCAGGTCTTAAAGTGACAGCAGCCTAATAAACCTACTGCCAAAAAAATATCTATATGGCAGCTTTTCCCCATGTCAAAATTGTGGCCAGTGAAAATGCCGAGTGGCTAGTGACTTTGGAAAACCACAGGCCGCTGAACAAAAAAGTCCTGAGACTATCCATTATTTGAATGCAATTATTTTCCCATTAAAACAGTTTGAATTTATACATTTTCCCCTGGCAAATATTAAAAAAAAAAATCTGTTCTTGGGTCTTTTTGAGTGTGCTTTCAGAAGGCATGTTTGAAAAGCCAAATTGTAAGGTTCATGTCCCGCTGCAAAACACAACCCTGTAGGAAACACTGAGCTGTTCTCTCTCCGAGACCTTTACATCATCTATGGAGCAGAACATTTCCACAAGACCTCTGCTGTGTGACGGGCAGCATTACTGATGGAGAGCGCCGTTAAAACTATTACGAGGAACAACTGAACTACTATTAAGTGAGGACAGATCATGGGATCATGTGACTGCATATTTTACACTGAGCGCATAAAAATGCATGAGCTGTTAAATTTATTATGACAAACTTCAGCTCTGAAGCAGCATTATTATTCTGCTGAAGTAAAAACTGTTTCAAGTTTTAAGTATTTTTATTAAATTAAATAATTATTTTAACATATGGGTTTAAATATGTATACTTTTTTTTATTTTTTTATGGCGGATGGTTTGTCTAGATCAGACTCTTATTCCTCGGCCGTGTCGAGACTTTGAAGCTGCACTGAAACTCACATCTGGACCTTCGACCCCTATATGGACACTATAAGACACTATATGGAGAAACATCCTGGAATGTTTTCCTTAAAAACCTTCATTTCTTTCCCACTGAAGACAGACAGACATGAATATCTTGGATTGCGTGGGAGTGAGTAAATTATCAGGAAATGTTTATTGTGGAGTGAACTACTCCTTTAATGACACCCACACAACACTATTTTAGCCTCAGTTTTTCACTCACTGACAGAAAACAAATCAATGCTCTCTAGCATGAGTGACGATTGCCATGTTTGAATTACCGAAGACGTGATATGAGACGAGCGCCGATGCCAGAGAGACATTTAGCAGGTTATATTCTAGACCTGTATGCCATCCAACTCCTGTAATGGGACATGTGTGTGTTAACTCGAACTGACATTGATCCAATGATTTTTGAAAGTCTCGTGTGTGTAAGAGTGGCATAAGACTAGGGTTGGATACCATTCACATTTTAAACTAATTTGTTTAGTTAAACACATGTTGAACTAATGCTCCATGCTCGTACCATGATAACGTTACGTTGACTGCATTTAGCTGGCACGTGGTGTTATCTAGCATAAGGCATTTCACTAACAATTCGTGTATCTTTCACAATCAACAATGTCAACATAGGTGAATGTATAATATGATAACGAAAACGGTTAGTGAACTAGACTCAACAATGTCAGTGTAACAGTAAGACAGTAGGAAGTAACATTACTGTACTGAACGTGTCTGGAAATGTTTATTATAAACAATATGATAGTGGGATGAATTACGTTATAGCGTAACGATCTATAACGTAGATCTAGTACATAAAACAAGTATCCTAAAGCACCTTTTCTTATCCTGGAACAGTCTTTTGTATTCATTCCATGTCTCATGTAGTTTACCTTGCTATTTCATTTGAGTTTACTAATAATTCAAAAGCTCTGCCGATGTTGATCCGTGTTTTCAGATGTTGTCAGCTGCAGTGCCGTCGGTCTGCATAGACTGTATATAAGGAGAGAGGCTCGGGAGCGCGCATGCACGTCACATCCGATGGATTTCGCGGTAAATCCGACCCGGAGACTTCACATATAAATATGAATATTGGCCTTCAGAGGTAATGGCAAAACCTGACAAGTGGATCATTGTAATGTGTGATTACAACCCCTTCACACACAGGCAATAAAAAAAGGATTCATTTTAGAAGAAAAGTTCCATATAGCACCTTTAAATTAAACTTTTCTTGTCAAACGACATGCGGCACAACTGAGCTTTATACTGTTAAAATCACAAGATAGAAGAAAAAGTGATTATACCTTAAAAAATAGATTTTTGATAATTTATTTTTATTAGTATTATTATTAAATTGAGAGATCTAAATTCTACTGTACAACAGTAATATATTATCAAGTTAAACCGAACACTGTGTGTGTGTGGTAAATTAAACCGCACCACTCATTCACACAGATACACGCAGGATCTGTATTTAAATAGTCTCGCCTCCAGATGCGTTCTCAAGTACCGAAATTTGGCACCGATTGATTTAATGTGAATCGGTACCCGGCAGTAGTGCCGTAATTTGGTGCCATTAAAAGTACCCAACCCTACATAAGACATAACCACCTATGTGTACATGAATATTCACGCATTGTGAGAGAACATGCATGCAAACACATTGTAGAGTTTTTTGTAGGATATGAATAAAGTGTCTCACCATCTCTGTGTTTTCATCGATGGCCTTGATCTGCATCTTCAGCTTGTTAACCTCCCGGTCGTAGGCGTTGTGCGGTACCGCCAGGTCGTACATGGTGAGGGACCAGAAGGTGGCGTAGAACTGGGGTCGAAGGTCATCCCACACTTTGGGCAAGTGAAGAGACACGACGGCCTCGTGCACAGGGGCCATAATCTGCTCGCAGGCGGCGATGTACTTGTGGACCTTCTGCTGCTGCCGGTTGCCCTTCTCTGCCTTCTTCAGTTCGTCATACTTGGACTGATGGGAACACAAAGACAGCAGGCTAGCTTTATAATTCACTCAAGCACAACGGACAGGCCTGAAGAGCAGCGCACGCAGAGGCCTGCACGTGGAGTTAGAGGGCGGTAAATCTTGTTAAAGGTGAAGAGAGATGGGGTTAACTTTACGCAGCCCTGGAGAGCTGTAGCGTTGTGGGAAAACACAAAATGAGCTCCCTATGAAATATTAATTAGGCAGCCAGCGCCATAAGAGTTATAATACTGCAAAATAAAAAAAATAAATCACATTTTACAGCACTGCAAGATTTGTACTAAAGCAAGAGCAAAGCATAGTGGTAATATTGCATTATTGGTGATTTCAACCACCATTAAAGATTCTTTATGCCTCAATTGTTATTGTCTAAGAACATGTTTGCACTAATCACACCTTTGTTTGATAAACAACAAACAATATGTTGTTTGTTGAGATGAATATATGTGGTGATTGTACATTTAAACACACTGACGTCGTTCATCCATTTAGACCGACACACATATTCTGTCAATGCTAGTTTTTTGTTTTCATGCATTTGGTCGCATGCCCAGGCAGAGCCACTGCTGTTACATAAAACTACGACTGGCGCTCACAAACTATTGTTCTAGGTGACACTGAATAGCAGATAAACAATCGGGAACTTCACGCAACACTCTTTGACTTCCTTTCTTCTTTGTGACAATCAGATGTCAGAAGCAATGTTGTGAAACATGTCGAGTCCCAGAATAACAGAGGCCTTTCTGCATTTCTATAAGCGCCACCTACTGTCAGAGAGAGATTCTGCATTTCTATAAGCGCCACCTACTGTCAGAGAGAGATTCTGCATTTCTATAAGCGCCACCTACTGTCAGAGAGAGATTCTGCATTTCTATAAGCGCCACCTACTGTCAGAGAGAGATTCTGCATTTCTATAAGCGCCACCTACTGTCAGAGAGAGATTCTGCATTTCTATAAGCGCCACCTACTGTCAGAGAGAGATCCTGCATTTCTATAAGCGCCACCTACTGTCAGAGAGAGATTCTGCATTTCTATAAGCGCCACCTACTGTCAGAGAGATCCTGCATTTCTATAAGCGTCACCTACTGTCAGAGAGAGATCCTGCATTTCTATAAGCGCCACCTACTGTCAGAGAGAGATTCTGCATTTCTATAAGCGCCACCTACTGTCAGAGAGAGATCCTGCATTTCTATAAGCGCCACCTACTGTCTAAGAGAGATTCTGCATTTCTATAAGCGCCACCTACTGTCTAAGAGAGATTCTGCATTTCTATAAGCGCCACCTACTGTCTAAGAGAGATTCTGCATTTCTATAAGCGCCACCTACCGTCAGAGAGAGATCCTGCATTTCTATAAGCGCCACCTACTGTCAGAGAGAGATTCTGCATTTCTATAAGCGCCACCTACTGTCTAGGAGAGATCCTGCATTTCTATAAGCGCCACCTACTGTCTAGGAGAGATCCTGCATTTCTATAAGCGCCACCTACTGTCAGAGAGAGATTCTGCATTTCTGTAAGCGCCACCTACTGTCAGAGAGAGATCCTGCATTTCTATAAGCGCCACCTACTGTCTAAGAGAGATTCTGCATTTCTATAAGCGCCACCTACTGTCTAGGAGAGATTCTGCATTTCTATAAGCGCCAGCTACTGTCTAAGAGAGATCCTGCATTTCTATAAGCGCCACCTACTGTCTAGGAGAGATTCTGCATTTCCATAAGCGCCACCTACTTTCTAAGAGAGATCCTGCATTTCTATAAGCGCCACCTACTGTCTAAGAGAGATTCTGCATTTCTATAAGCGCCACCTACTGTCAGAGAGAGATTCTGCATTTCTATAAGCGCCACCTACGGTCAGAGAGAGATTCTGCATTTCTATAAGCGCCACCTACTGTCAGAGAGAGATCCTGCATTTCTATAAGCCCCACCTACTGTCAGAGAGAGATCCTGCATTTCTATAAGCGCCACCTACTGTCTAAGAGAGATTCTGCATTTCTATAAGCGCCACCTACTGTCAGAGAGAGATCCTGCATTTCTATAAGCGCCACCTACTGTCAGAGAGAGATCCTGCATTTCTATAAGCGCCACCTACTGTCAGAGAGAGATTCTGCATTTCTATAAGCGCCACCTACTGTCAGAGAGAGATTCTGCATTTCTATAAGCGCCACCTACTGTCAGAGAGAGATCCTGCATTTCTATAAGCCCCACCTACTGTCAGAGAGAGATTCTGCATTTCTATAAGCGCCACCTACTGTCAGAGAGAGATCCTGCATTTCTATAAGCCCCACCTACAGTCAGAGAGAGATTCTGCATTTCTATAAGCGCCACCTACTGTCAGAGAGAGATCCTGCATTTCTATAAGCGCCACCTACTGTCAGAGAGATCCTGCATTTCTATAAGCGCCACCTACTGTCTAAGAGAGATTCTGCATTTCTATAAGCGCCACCTACTGTCTAAGAGAGATTCTGCATTTCTATAAGCGCCACCTACTGTCTAAGAGAGATTCTGCATTTCTATAAGCGCCACCTACTGTCAGAGAGAGATCCTGCATTTCTATAAGCGCCACCTACTGTCAGAGAGAGATTCTGCATTTCTATAAGCGCCACCTACTGTCTAAGAGAGATTCTGCATTTCTATAAGCGCCACCTACTGTCAGAGAGAGATCCTGCATTTCTATAAGCGCCACCTACTGTCAGAGAGATCCTGCATTTCTATAAGCGCCACCTACTGTCTAAGAGAGATCCTGCATTTCTATAAGCGCCACCTACTGTCTAGGAGAGATTCTGCATTTCTATAAGCGCCACCTACTGTCTAAGAGAGATCCTGCATTTCTATAAGCGCCACCTACTGTCTAAGAGAGATTCTGCATTTCTATAAGCGCCACCTACTGTCAGAGAGAGATTCTGCATTTCTATAAGCGCCACCTACGGTCAGAGAGAGATTCTGCATTTCTATAAGCGCCACCTACTGTCAGAGAGAGATCCTGCATTTCTATAAGCGCCACCTACTGTCAGAGAGAGATCCTGCATTTCTATAAGCCCCACCTACTGTCAGAGAGAGATCCTGCATTTCTATAAGCGCCACCTACTGTCTAAGAGAGATTCTGCATTTCTATAAGCGCCACCTACTGTCAGAGAGAGATCCTGCATTTCTATAAGCGCCACCTACTGTCAGAGAGAGATCCTGCATTTCTATAAGCCCCACCTACTGTCAGAGAGAAATTCTGCATTTCTATAAGCGCCACCTACTGTCAGAGAGAGATCCTGCATTTCTATAAGCCCCACCTACTGTCAGAGAGAGATTCTGCATTTCTATAAGCGCCACCTACTGTCAGAGAGAGATCCTGCATTTCTATAAGCGCCACCTACTGTCAGAGAGATCCTGCATTTCTATAAGCGCCACCTACTGTCTAAGAGAGATTCTGCATTTCTATAAGCGCCACCTACTGTCTAAGAGAGATTCTGCATTTCTATAAGCGCCACCTACTGTCTAAGAGAGATTCTGCATTTCTATAAGCGCCACCTACTGTCAGAGAGAGATCCTGCATTTCTATAAGCGCCACCTACTGTCAGAGAGAGATTCTGCATTTCTATAAGCGCCACCTACTGTCTAAGAGAGATTCTGCATTTCTATAAGCGCCACCTACTGTCTAAGAGAGATTCTGCATTTCTATAAGCGCCACCTACTGTCAGAGAGAGATCCTGCATTTCTATAAGTGCCACCTACTGTCTAAGAGAGATTCTGCATTTCTATAAGCGCCACCTACTGTCAGAGAGAGATCCTGCATTTCTATAAGCGCCACCTACTGTCTAAGAGAGATCCTGCATTTCTATAAGCGCCACCTACTGTCAGAGAGAGATCCTGCATTCCTATAAGCGCCACCTACTGTCTAAGAGAGATCCTGCATTTCTATAAGCGCCACCTACTGTCAGAGAGAGATCCTGCATTTCTATAAGCGCCACCTACTGTCAGAGAGAGATTCTGCATTTCTATAAGCGCCACCTACTGTCAGAGAGAGATCCTGCATTTCTATAAGCGCCACCTACTGTCAGAGAGAGATCCTGCATTTCTATAAGCGCCACCTACTGTCAGAGAGATCCTGCATTTCTATAAGCGCCACCTACTGTCAGAGAGAGATCCTGCATTTCTATAAGCGCCACCTACTGTCAGAGAGAGATCCTGCATTTCTATAAGCGCCACCTACTGTCAGAAAGAGATCCTGCATTTCTATAAGCGCCACCTACTGTCAGAGAGAGATCCTGCATTTCTATAAGCGCCACCTACTGTCAGAGAGAGATCCTGCATTTCTATAAGCGCCACCTACTGTCAGAGAGATCCTGCATTTCTATAAGCGCCACCTACTGTCAGAGAGAGATCCTGCATTTCTATAAGCGCCACCTACTGTCAGAGAGAGATTCTGCATTTCTATAAGCGCCACCTACTGTCAGAGAGAGATCCTGCATTTCTATAAGCGCCACCTACTGTCTAAGAGAGATTCTGCATTTCTATAAGCGCCACATACTGTCAGAGAGAGATCCTGCATTTCTATAAGCGCCACCTACTGTCAGAGAGAGATCCTGCATTTCTATAAGCGCCACCTACTGTCAGAGAGAGATCCTGCATTTCTATAAGCGCCACCTACTGTCAGAGAGAGATCCTGCATTTCTATAAGCGCCACCTACTGTCAGAGAGAGATCCTGCATTTCTATAAGCGCCACCTACTGTTAGAGAGAGATCCTGCATTTCTATAAGCGCCACCTACTGTCAGAGAGATCCTGCATTTTAATTCAGTCTGCCTTTTAAAAAAAAATGTTTAGCATTGGACTGAACAATACTAAAACGATGACGAATTTTGTGAACCATTTGCATTGAAAACAATCCCAGAATGCATTGCATCAAAAATAATCCAAAGAATGTAGAAAAATCTTTTAAATGTAAATACAAGTTATGTCCCAAATAACACTATGAACTTATATAATGCACCTAACGGTCTAGAGTGTGAATTTTTGTTCAAAGGTTGTTTTGTCATCCAGCATTGGAGTCTGATAGCACTTCCCCTTTTACCTTCGTGATTAAATCCGTGACAGTCGAGCGCATGAAGTGTCCAACATACCACACTTTTTGCCCCTGTTCATAAAGTGCATCATCCTAGTATTTGAAGTGCACTTTATCCTCGGACTTTCCAGTGTGAACACTTCCCACAAATTGGGACGCACTTATAGTTAAAGGCACACTATGTAATTCTTCGCCGCTAGAGGTCGCTTATTCAAAACGAAAGTTTCAACAAAATAACAATAAGACTGTGTTGAGCTATATAACAATTCTCTGTTGATGAATATATCCAAACAGTTGCTCACCTGTCTAATAAAACGCATAATATATAAAGGCATGTTTGGTCTTTCCATGGTTTCTGCAAAATAAAACCGGAAATGTCATGATGTCATTGATAGGCGACGCACGAACACGGTCCTTGTCCTGGTTTAACCTGCTTATTTCTCTGGATTTAAACATTCTTGGAAACATTTGGTATAATGTACACAAATCAACAAAATATATAACATTGTTCTAGTGGTTTTTGGACATTTTAATCCCAAAATTGTACATATTGTGCCTTTAAATTTTAACAAAGTTAAATATCGTTTGTATACGTTTGAAATATCGATTGATTCATTAGCTTAGCAAACATGGCTACATCAAACTGCAATCAGATGCAAGTGTTAGAAGTACATGTCATGAGCTTCACGTGAGAAGTGATATTCGTGTTAAATTAAGCTTAAATTGCTGCACTTTTTCCTCATTGGACTTTCCAGTATGAACACACTATTTATACTAGACGGCATTAAAAAAAAAAAAGTGTGCAAATGTGTGGGACGCAGTTATTGTTAAAAGTTTTTTTTTTAAAGTTCAAAAGTTATAAATCTTAAATTTGCTGCCTATGTAGAGCGTTTCAAATCCCTTTGGGTTATGATTCTGCCTTATGGTTGCTGACTGTGGTTGAGAAACAGAGTTTGGTTTGATCACTCACCAGAATCTGATGGGCGTACATGGGCCGAGAGAGGAAGAAGGCGGCGTCGTGTGGCGTGTGGAGCTGGTTGCACAGGATATCCACTGACGGCACCCGCTTGATGTAGTCTTCTGTGCTGAGGTTAGACGCCAAGAACCCACCGAACTGCACAAGGGTGTCGTGACACTTTGGGGAGGAAGCAGAAAGAGGAGCATTCATCATTAAACGCATCTCACTCCCTCTGGTCCACGTTTGTGTCCCAGCCAAATGCAGATGCTCTTAATAAATCCTCAGGTCGCTCATTTATTTGGGGAACTGCACCTCGCTTTATTAAAGCCATTCATCACGGGCTCTCCATCGGAATCGATGGGATGTACAGTAAAGCAATTTAGTGGAGCGAGACACTGGGGAGAGATTCCTGAGGTATGGCCTGACCACTGGGTCACCTACCCAGAAACGTCCCCGCACAGCTGTTTTACGGCCAGACAAAGTTAAAGAGACCTAATGAAGAACAACATTGCCTGAGTTTCATCGTGTGTCAGTGTCTCGTACAGAAGTTAAGGGCAGAGGAAGACTAAAGTGGTTTGACTACTAAGAATCAAGTCTCAAATTTAGTCTACATCTGAAGCATAGGACCACACAAATGTTTGAAGGGCTGGCTTTAATTTCTGGAAATCAGAATGCATGACTGCCAAGAAATAGTTATATTTGCTGCTACAAAGTTTCCAATGAAGATCGAGTCCAGATTTCTGAGACCAATTAGTAACGAGTGAACAAGCTTTGAGTGAGTAACATCTGATTTTAGATTCACCCAGATGTAAATTGTTGCTGCACATTTTCTGATTTTATTGAAATCACAAGCTCTTAAATTCTATTAGGGATTTATATTACATTTCATTAATTTCAGACGATAAGATTTTTGAATGATTCACTAAAAGGACCTTCTCAAAGGAGTCACTTGTTCATGAGTTGGACTACAGTGCTTGTGCTGTTTTTTTTTTTTCACCAAAAAAAAAAAAGTTTCTTACCATTATTTCTCAGTTCACAACATTTTAAAATCACATTCAATTGGCTTTATGCACAGCTGCACTACTTCCTGAACTTCAGCCAGCTTTTTTGTTGACTGTCTGCCATTATTGGACAAACTGATTAATCCAGGTGTGCCTGGTCTCAGTAACAATAATCAGGCACACCTGGATTAATCAGTTTGTCCAATAATGGCAGACAGGAAACAAAAGAGCTGGCTGAAGTTCAGGAAGTCGTGAAGCTGTGCATAAAGCCTATTAACACTGCAAATTTGGGTAAAATTACTTATTTTGCCACGGCTGTATATTCAGCAGGAGGAGAGCGCTGACCCTGTAATATGGATCTTGGGCTTTTAAAGGATTAGTTCACTTTAAAAAAAACTTTTGCTGATAATTTACTCACCCCCATGTCATCCAAGATGTCCATGTCTGTCTTTCTTCAGTCGAAAAGAAATTAAGGTTTTTGATGAAAACATTCCAGGATTTGTCTCCATATAATGGACTTTACTGGCTACCAAACGGTTCAAGGTCCAAAAGACAGTTTCAGTGCAAACTGCAAACTGTTCAAATGGTTTTAAATGACACCAGACGATGAATAAGGGTCTTATCAAGCGAAACGATCGCTCATTAAAAAATAAAAAAATAAAAACGTTTAAGTTTTATAAGCTCACATGCTCGCCTTGCTCTGTTCTGTGTGACTCTCCTGTTCGAACTCGTTCATCAAAATGAACAAATCTTTTTCCGAGTCAATTCGTTCATTTCGGCCGTTAAATAAATCAAATGACTCGAAAAAAGATTTGTTCATTTTGATGAACGAGTTCGAACAGGAAAGTCACGAACGTGCATCACAGAACAGAGCAAGGCGGGCATTTGAGCTTATAAAACTTAAACTTTGTTATTTATTTTTTAAATGAGCGATCGTTTCGCTTGATAAGACCCTTATTCATCGTCTGGAATCGTTTAAAGCCCTTTGAACAGTTTGCAGTTTGCACTGAAACTGTCATTTGGACCTTGAACCGGTTGGTGCCCAGCAAAGTGCATTATATGGAGAAAAATCCTGGAATGTTTTCATCAAAAACCTTAATTTCTTTTCGACTGAAGAAAGAAAGACATGGACATATTGGATGACATGGGGGTGAGTAAATTATCAGCAAAAGTTTTTTTTAAAGTGAACTACTCCTTTAAGAATCAATATTGAGATTCTTCAATCCAATATTTACAAGTGCATATACAGACCTGCAGATTGTTTGCTTAATCACGAAACAGGAACTTGCATGTTTCATTCAAGTCACATGTGAGTAAAACGGTCCTCTCATTGGTCAGTGTGAACCTGTTATGTTCCAAAATTGCACTCATAGTGTCATCCATCAAGATGGATTGACAAGTCAGCTCAACGGGCATATCAGCTTTTTATCATTCAAGGCTTTTCTGAGAAGAGCAATGACATTAAGATGAAGAGGTGCAGTCCACGCATGTTAGAGTAACGCAACTCAATTTATTCATAAATCAATGCAAAAGAAGGGAAATCAGGATACGTCTAAATATGTGAGTGTGCTAACAACAAAACTGGACATCACGGGAAGACGGGATTTGTTTGGCTTGCTTTCAGTGCTCGAATCAGCTCAGAGTGACATAAGGGACGCCGCCTGAGGAACTCGCCGTCACAAATCACACTCACTTTCCCACCTCTCAGTTCGAGAAAGAAAATTAACGAAATGCACGAGTGGCTTTGAGTCATAGAAAATGAGTTATTCCCCAGCATTTCCAGAAGTGGTCCTTGCTCATGCAATGTAAAGCTGGCCGGTGGTAAAAACAGCCAAAAGAAAGAAACTAGTACTCTGATATATTCAGATCTGCCAGGTGAAGTCCGATCAGCTCTCTTCAGCCACATGACTTTAAGGGCCAATCACGTCCGTAACACACACACACACAAAATGCACAAGTGATGCTTGCCTTTGCATAAACCACTAACAAAATATAAAACACTGGGATATATTAAGTAGCAACTCCTTAACACAATGCCAAAATATGTATTAAACATGCAAAATAAGGCAAATTTATACAAATTATTAAGTTGTTCTAATATGTTTTCAGGGTGCTTATGCATAAATCATGCAATCACGCTGAATGCATATTTAGCCTGAGAGACGAGTCAATCAATCTCTGTGGTGCATCAGAGGCAGTGATAGCCGGCACAGGAGCCACACACACTTCTGCTGATTGTAATGAGCAGCGCACAACTTCCTGCAAAGTGAGTTTTAAAAAAAAGAGCCAAAATTAATAATTAAAAGCTTCCCCACTGATGTCAGGAAAAAGCGCGTTTCACATTCACACCATGAGCAATTATTTAGACAATTTGGCATCGCGAGAGGGAATTATTTGCAAAAGGCTCTAATTTGAGACATTGAGAGAAAAAAAGATGAAAAAAAAAACTAAAAAGCAAAAAAGATCGACCGGTGGCATCATTTCATAGTCCCACACAGAATGGAGCTGATGATGTTAGTTTTTAGCACCATCTGCTGTAAATTGCGACATGTCTAGAGAACATGGGGGGGGGGGGGGGGGGGGGGAGGAAACAGTCAATTGGATTACCCAGTGAGTAATTGAGCTGCGCAGCTGCTGAACATGAAAAGCAAACTGCCAGTGTGTGTGGGTGGAGGAAAATCACAGAAGTTTTGTTCAACTCCCTCCGAGAGCCTTCCATGGCTGACACAGGCTACTTCCACTTACACACCGACACACAATGACAACCATGGGAACTTTACAAAACTCAATCTTCAGTTTGGTTTGCTTCGGGGAAACAGGATTTCAAAGATTTCTCTTAAGAGCTCATTTTTATGATTGGCTTGACAGCCTCTGATCAGTGTGTACTCTCATTTTTAATGGAAAAGTTGCACAAAGTTTCTGCAAAACGTCTCCTTTTGAGTTTTTGGGTGAACTGACCTTGTTTCAATATTCACTGAAAATCTTCCTTTTAGCCACAGACCGTTTATCATTCACATGTATTCAAATATGGGTGTGTAGCTCCAGGTCTGATGTTAATTATGATGGAAAAGTAAGGTAATTGCTACTTTATCTCACAATTATGACTATTTCTGTTAAATCAGAGTTTTCCATTGCAGTTGTGAGTTAATATCTCTCTCTGAATCGAAAGTGATATGTATGAGTCCAGCCATGGGCAAATCACAGCAAGTCAAGACCAACAGATACATGATTTATTATCGATTTAATATTTAAAAAAATGCTGAATTCAGAAGTCACTTGGGTGCATCAAATAATATAAAATAATAATAAGTATATAAATAAATGAAAATGAGTGAAGCCGAGAGCCAAAACACTAGTTAGGTCACCAGTGCTCTCCATAACCAATCCGAAGCCGGTGACCCATCTAATTTTGTGGACGAGAGAGTCTGTCTGGATCACAAAATGCATCGTGAAGTGTAATTTTGTGCATTAATATGGAAATAAAATGGAATGTACCAAAACTTGTCTTGAATGAAATGTCGTGCACACAGCCAGATGCATTTTGTGATATAGTCAGTTGCCTTTGTCCACAAAATTAGGCACCCCTTTAACAGAGATTTAAAGGAAAAGATTGAAAAAGGAAACCAATTTACGAATTGTGAGATGTAAACATGCAGATCTGAGGAGGGAAAACTGAGATGTTAAAGGATTAGTTCACTTTAAAAAAAACTTTTGCTGATAATTTACTCACCCCCATGTCATCCAAGATGTCCATGTCTTTGAAATTAATGTTTTTGATGAAAACATTCCAGGATTTTTCTCCATATAATGCACTTTGCTGGGCACCAAACGGTTCAACGAATCTTTTTTCGAGTCATTGACTCGAAAAAAGATTCGTTCATTTTGATGAACGAGTTCGAACAGGAGAGTTCGCAAGGCGAGCATTTGTGCCTATAAAACTTTAACTTTTTTATTTATTTTTTAAATGAGCAATCGTTTCGCTAGATAAGACCCTTATTCATTGTCTGGTATCGTTTAAAGCCCTTTGAAGCGTCACTGAAACGGTCATTTAGACCTTGAACCGTTTGGTGCCCAGCAAAGTGCATTATATGGAGAAAAATCCTGGAATGTTTTCATCAAAAACCTTAATTTCTTTTCGACTGAAGAAAGAAAGACATGGACATCTTGGATGACATGGGGGTGAGTAAATTATCAGCAAAAGTTTTTTTAAAAGTGAACTAATCCTTTAACTCAAAATGTGATATATCAATATAAACTAATATTAACATGATTCCATACAAAAGTGTGAATAAGACTTGAGAGCTAGACTTCAGTGAAATAAGATGCCTACCAAAAGTGGGACTTCGGATGACTAATACACGTCATTTGAACTACTTTACGACACTATGAGTGCAATCTTGGAACATAACAGGTTCACTCTGACCAATGAGAGGACAGTTTTACTCACATGTGACTTGAATGAAAAATGTAAGTTCCTGTTTCGTGATTAAGCAAACAATCTGCAGGTCTGTATATGCACTTGTAAATATTGGATTAAAGAATCTCAAAATTGATTCTTAAAAGCCCAAGATCCATATTACTTTATTTCATGCGCTACTTTTCAGGGTCAGTACTTATGGTGTCTTTATGATCAGATTTGTCCTTTTAAGAGATTGACAGCCCCACTGTATGCTTTTGATGTTTGGAAAAGAGCAGCACGAAGGTTTTAGTAAATTACTTGTGCTCCACAGAGGAAATAAACATGATGTTCATGCTAGTTTGGAATAACCTGAGAGTAAATAACAGTTTTCACTATCTCTTTAATAGTTGAGACAGGCTGTCAAACGCCAGTGATACAAGACAATGATCAAGGGTCATGTTATTGAAGCATGATGTTCCAGTCATTAACATTTTCTCCTCTAATAGGGGCATCTTTACCTCATTAAAATGTGCAATTTTTTATGTAGTTTCTTGCTGAACGGAGCCCTAGTCTGACTGTGTCTATCTATATAACAGCACCATTTTAACTTGTCTGAATAGTAAGCAGGCATCACACTTTGAATAAACCGTTTTTAAGTAATGAATTATCAGCTCTACTGCATGACAAGTTCGGCTGCATGTCATGTTTAATTAGAGGTTATCTTTTGAGAGATTACAGAGATAGCATTGAGGAGGGCTGGAAGGATCCGAGTCCTCCTGGGTTGGCTCATACCTGATCGTAGAGCTTCCCCACGAGTTTCAGGTGCTTCTCTCCGCCCTCAGAGAAGACCACACCGTTCCTCTGCTGCGCCATCAGCAGACACAGCGGCAGCGCCAGCTCGTGGTCCAGCAGAGCGTCCTTCAGGCGCTGAGACGACTTCTTAGTGTTCCTGATCTGACCAAAGTAGCCACCCTACACACACACACACAAATCCATTACTAGGGGTGTAACGAGACCCTCATGTCACGATTCGACATATCACGAAACTGAACTCACGATATGATATTATTGCGATACTCTAAGACATATGATAAAAGGTTAACACAAAATGTACAGTTGATTAAAATGGTAAATTTGGTTTTACATTGTGTGTGTAAATGAATAGTCTTGGACTCGGTGCTGAAACCCAAAGCACAGGACAATAGAGACACCAGAATAACAATATTCATAATCCTGAAGATGAAAATACAGAATTATTTTAGACGAATATGCTTGTGCTGTCACTGACTAGATATATTTAAAATAATGTAAGCCACTTTTACTGGTAACATCAGACATCTGGCATTATCAGGACACAAATATTCAAGTCAAGTCATCCTCATTTATATAGCGCTTTTAACAATGTAGATTGTCTCAAAGCAGCTTTACAGAGACAAACTTAATATAATTTAAGGTAACACAGATTGGTTTGGTTTAATAGCGGTTCTTGAATAATGTTATTTCCGGCTAAAGTTAGTTTTGATTGATTCACTTCCGGTGAAATGTAGCCTGACTTCGTCAAACTCATATTCTAGTCAGAATGTGAGTCTGATACTGCTTCATAGGGCTTTGATTATGAGGCGTGTCTTAACCGAACCAGGAAAAAAAAAAAACTCTGCACTCAATTGGATAGACCTACAACCAATGAGAGCAACGCAGTAAGTTAACTACTTTGCATAGCACAATTGTCAACTACAGAACTCAAATGCACGCACGCTGGAAGAAGTAAAATAACGAGTGTTGCTTCTTTTACTTGGTCCTCTATGAGTGCGACCAAAGGAGAAACCACAACGACCACAGGGTTTTCATTGCGTCCCATCTTCTTAGCGACCATCAAAGCCAGCTGATAAATTAAACTTTTGCCGAATCCCATAGGAAGGACGGCAAACACATCTTTCCGATCAACAAATGCCTTGATTGCAGTTCTCTGTTCGTCTTTTAAAATGAATGCGCTGTCGATTTCTTTTACAACAGACGCGATAGCGGAATCTCTACATCTCAGTTCTCCAGCTGCAGTCATCTCTGAGGGAAACCAGTTCAACCCAAGCGATCTTTGATGACGTGATGATCACATAACTGCAGATCATCTGTCCATCATCGTATAAAGCCCGCCCTGGCAATTTGATTGGCCCGACGATTTCTGAACCGATCATAATTACTCCTCAATGGAGCAAGTCCAGACCGAACTTCCCGATCAAAAAATGTTGTGGGCGGGGTTCGGGCTGGCATCCAGGCTAGGTGAAATGATCATTAGTTATTAAATTAGGGGCCGCTAAGACGACAGCGTTCTCTCTAAACAGACTTTAAACTGAACCTGTGATAAACGCTGACGGCGTTCACATGCGCATTAAGAGTTGATTCTATAGTTATGTGCGTTTGAATATATGTGCACAGGTTTGTAATTCCCTACAAACCATGCCTAAACAAACTACTTGTCTTGCCTATAAATTTTGATACAGAATTTTATTTTATTTCTAGCATAGGTTAATGTAAATCTACATTTTAGTTTGTGCTTATCTTGGCGAAAGCCCTGTACAAATCAGCATGAGGTTTAACATCTACTCTCGTGTAATGGAAATCATTTATCACTTCGAGGTTGGTACGTGAACCCTAATTTCCACAATGCTTTATCTGTAGAGTGGAATAGGGAAATAATGCAATTGACCCTTCGCAGGGAGCTTGATTGACAGGTGATCTGACCAATCATACTTCGCCATTCGCCATTTTGTCCGACAAAGCAGTCAGGAGAGTTAGTAGATTAACATGGGAGGATTTGAACTTGAAAAACTGAATATACTGATGCCTTTCTGCGGTTAAAACCACATTCCTTCTTATGTTCATTCATGTTTATTTGATGCTATAAATGAACTAGAAGGAAGAGATGATCGGATCACGAGCAGCTTTAACTGATGCTCTACAGCGATCTGTCACGACACATTAAAGAGCCACAAAACGGTATTTATTGTTGAAATTTCTGAAATGGCCAAAATGACCAAATTTGAAAGGTGAGACTTAGTTTAATATGTTTAATATCAAAAGTAGCCGAAAAGTAACCTGGTCTGTCCTGTCTGTCAGCGATGTATTTTTCACTGCGTGAGAACATGGTGTGTGTGTGTGTGTGAGAGCAGCGTAGCTTGTCGGACATAGCGACAGTAACTAAGGGGGGCGGGTCTTTGCGAACGGTCAATTCCCTCATTGCAAGTGCATTATTATACATTATATTCAACATTATATATAGTAGTTTAATGTAGTACTAACACTAAAACTCTGAAAACTCTCTCTCTCACACAGTAATGTTTATTTTAGGTGAACTATACACAATACATATTGATGCATTTTTGTATTGCGATATATTGTGACACGATTTATTGTTACGCCCCATCCATTACTATGTCCCTTTATATGGAGTTCATATGCACAAGATGGAGGGATGTTCCCACGCTGCATCGATCCTTAATAGAGGCTAGAGGACGAACGATTGATCGGTTTTGCTGGAACAATCGGTTATCGACAAAAATCCATACCGATATATTTTTCCCAGTTTGTCTCCATTGCTGGACCGACTAAGAAGGGTCCGCTGTCATTATACAGGATGAGAACGACCTCTAGAATACAAATTTAATTCTTTAAAAATTCGAACTAATTGTTTTGTGTGCACATCATATCTTTACCATGTCGTTTCTGTCTCAAGTGAACATAAGCAGTGCATTCGATGTTAAAGGGAAATCAGGCAATAAAGCTGATGTCGTCCTCGCTATTCCTGTTAAACAGGCTCTCATTGCTCTTGTACAGTTGATAACTATTCGATTTGTGTTGTATTACTATATCTAGTGCTTGAAGTTTAGCGCTCGAGTGTTGATGGAGAGCTTATTCAGGACCGCCGCATGCGTTTCGGATGAAGAGAAATAGACTCTTTCTCTACTAAAGTGGGACATAGGAAGGACAAATACTCAGCACTTTCTGAATAATATTCCTGATCATTTTTGTATCAGACTACTCATTTTGTTCATTTAGGAGTTGCAGGGTTTCTCTTAGTTTTTGTCCTCAGTCACAATGTTTAATTACACCTTATGGGTTGTAATTATGTTCAGTTTGACATTGAGTCTTGTAGGCTCAAGCAGAGTATCCTAATATGGATAGTGTTTTGCATAAACCCTGTTTTTAAAGGTCTATCAAAATGTTCATTGTAAAAATTTATATTTGCTGTGCTTATTTGTTTGATTCTCAATTAAAACAACAACCTATAGCATTACCATAAATAACGTATGTGGAATTAATTATCTGGAGAAAAAAAAACACTGACTTTTAACAGAGAGCTTAATTATTACTTATATAAAGCTTGAATGATCGGGATCGATCATAATGACAAAAAAAAAAAAAACATGACAAAAAATAATTCGGTAATCGGTACAAAAATCCTGATCGGAGCTTCCCGGAGAGTTATGTTTGTTTTCATTCAGTGTCTAATATAAAAACTATGGGTTGATTAATCTGTTATCAGCCAGTGCGGTCCAACCTAGTTATTGGGAAAATCCACTATCGGTCGACCTCTAATAAGAGCCAGCTCCCAGTTGATTCATTATAAAACACTGTCCCGTGTGGCCACACTTTAATTGCCTCAGAGTTCAAGGAAACACTGTTAAAGCAAACGCCATCTGTGATGTGTAGACCTGGTACATGTTTGACCTGCAGTGCTGGTTTGCAGACTAATGGGGTAACGTATATGAGAGAGAGAGTGTGTGAGTGTGTGTGTGTGTGTGAGTGAGTAAGTGAGAGAGTGAGAGAGAAAGAGACACGCATCTCATTCCAAACCTGTATGACTTTCTTCTAAAAAAAAAAGAAGATATTTTAAAGAATGTTGGCAACCAAACAGTTTTGGTCATCATTGACTTTCATTGTATTTATACAATTTTTTTTTTTTTTTTTTTTTATTCTCAAATGGAAGTCATACAGGTTTGGGGAAATATGAGGGTGACTAAATGATGACAATTTATATTTTCGGGTGGACTATGCCTTTAACATTGAGGACAGTCAGTGATCAGCACTGCTGCCATTATATATTACGGGGTCTCCAACCTTTTTTCATTTGAGAGCTACTTTTTAAAAGTGAAAGTGGCCGAGAGCTACTAATGCAATACAATACTTAAATCTCTTAAATAATGTCTCATAACTCTCATATTAACAGCTATCCAAACTGTTTTAGACCTAAGAGTTTTTGTAGGCATATATATGTCGCCCTTAAATGTCAGAGAAAAGAACAGAATCAGAGATTAATTTTTTTTATAGAAAATTGTACTTTGCATATTATACTGTAAACACATAATTAGTTGATTTTATACTGGATCATAACTAGAGATGAAATGGCATGAAAATTTCATTTCATGATTATAGTGACCAAAATGATCACGGTTATCACAGAATCCTGTTCAAAAAGTATTAATACTACTAAATAAAATCAATTCACCAAGTTATGTCGAAAACCAGCAAATAACAAAAAAAATTGCATCAATATGCACTTTTTGTTTACATAAACATTAAAATAATAACATTAAAATCTGGCCATCATTTTTAAAGGAGTGTCTTGCAACATGTTATCTACTAAGTTCAAATAAAGTTTTGACAAAAAAGGTTTTTATAAAAAGATAAACCTCACATATTTCAGCCTTTAAATCATTTTTATAAAAAGAATGAGTCAAAAAAGATAAATTACGGACATTTACAATGCACATTAGCTTATCTTTATTATTATTAATAGTAATTCGGACCGATTTTCCCGTGGCGTCTGTCTTTGCACTGCGCTCTCCACAACGACAAAGAAGATTTAGTAGCTAATGGATTTCCACTACCGAAAACGCTTGCTGTAGCTCTGCTACAAGATTTATTTACGGAGAAGAGAAAAACACCCGTAGTGTTTGGGTGCACCCCCATCCTTCATGTTGACTGAGCTTTCAATGTTGTTACGGAAAGGGTGAAGCTGATTGGTTGGTTCTTGTCACATGACCTGCGGTGTGCTTGCGGCATTCTGAAAAGTTGAGATTTTCTCATCTCGCTGCGCCTGGAAAAATGAGCGTGTCACTTCAATTATGAGCGCGCTTGCCCATGCGCCTACATTTGAAATAACGAACATGAGCGCGCAAAAGACGCGAATCACGCGATATGTGAACGGACCCTTGGCAAGCCACGAGCTACTGGTAACTCCACGTGTTGGAGACCCCCTGTATTACAATAATTCAAAGTACATGAAACAACATAGTCTGCATCCTGAACAGATCAACACATCAAACCAGATTCTTTTTTTCTTCTTCTCAGAAGTCTTTGTAAACCTGCTTAAACCACTTTCCTGGTCTATAATTGAAGTATCGGTGCCAGCACTCTTGATACAGCGGCACCAAAAGTTTTAGAACCCTCTTAAAAAAAATTATAAATGTTATCGACTTGTGTAAAACTCCACTTGGTTTGATATTTATCTAAGTTTTAAATAATAGCACACACACACACTTCTAGGACTTTGGACACCCGAGACGTTGGTGCAGCCGTAATCTTACGCAATGACACATCCGTACATTTGTAAGTGTGGCTTATGTGTGTTTGCTAAATAAAGGGACGGATATCTTTCAGCGGTGTGGCGTACCTCTGCTTTGAGCTGTTCTCCGCCCGTCATGGCCTCCAGCTGCTCCACGGTCATTTCATCCGTGATCTCAATTCCTGCCATCTTCTGCACGACCTCCTTCAGGATCAGCAGGTCAAAGCTGGCAAACACAAAGCACAGGCACAACTGAAGACCTTCATCAGACCAGACACATCTCAGGAGTTCTGCATCCTTAATGAGGATGGATACGGGAAATTAATTAGAGGCGTGATTTCTTGATGTTAGAGAACATTAGGGCTGTCACTTCACGTTCGAAAATCAATTGCACAATCGATCGGACCAACCAACACAAGTTTCGAAAACTAAAATAGGGAATCGATTTTAATGGCCTTTTTTTTTTTTACCAAAAATGTGTTTTAGGTGGACAGATCAATACAGTGGACAGAACATGTAGGATGTTGGAAAATAATGTCTTTTCTGTTTACCAAAAGCTTTTTAATATTCGCTATTACTTCAATGCAAGTGAACAAGCGCGCCATTATTTGCTGCTTAGTGACGTGTGTGTTCAAGTAAGCCAGAAATACGCTGTATTTAATATATCATGAGGACTCACGAGTTGCGTATTTGCGCTACATCCACGCAGATTTGGCTTACACGAACTTCCCCAGCAAAGAAATTGAGTAAACATAGAAACGCCAAATTGGCTCGTGATTTGACAGCTTTGAACCAGCCAAAGTTCATTTGTACCCGCATTTGGCGAGTTGGAGGGCGTTAATCTCAATCCCTGAATGATGCACTCCTGTTTGTCATTGTGCTGAAATGTCACGCCAATAAATCATCAGGAATATTGCTGACTTGTGCGCGTCTCGAGCGCCCTCTTTACGCTCGTCCTAATGCCTGTTAGGTGTCAGTGGATTTGCCTATATTTGGCGTTGAAAATGGAAACGTCTTTAGACATGGAAAATCGATTTTACAATAGACTCAAAAATCTAACAGGACGTTTTCACAAAAGTGACAGCCCTAGAGAACATCCTCAAATATCGGATCCAACTCTAGTGTGAATGTATTGGTTCCCAAGACAAAAAACGCAGTTTTAATGCATACTTGTGTCGATGAAGCACTGAATCATTCGCATAGCTAACTCCCCTGCTGTCAGAACAGACCGGCCACCCAAAATTAAGACTACTTTACTAAGCTAATTTCAAACTAGAACAATTTAGCTGCACTGGACCATTTTAATGTGACATCTTGGTTTGATTGTTTTTACGTTCAGACAAATCAGCTGTTAATGAGAAATCACCCCGCAATGCCATCATCATTGTCAGTCAAGTCCTTAGTCGAACACGCATCCAACCCATACGGCCCATTACATGTATTCTCCTGTCTGTCAGCGAGGGCTTTTACTGCCTGCACACACACACACACGTCTCTCAGGAGTCTTGAAGGAGAACCCACGTCTTATTACCACTAATGCAGAATATACGGTTCCCTCAGACAGCCACTGGGATTAGCCACTTCACTCCGGGAACATACCATTTTAATTGTTGCACAATAAATATATTGGTCATTTGGACTCGAGCGCACCAGTGTTGCAAACACAGCACATGTCATGAGTCTACTTCATGGTAAATAGATCTGATAACAGGTTTGTGTTTTTGTGTAATTACTCACATAGTAGTAACAACTGCTGACATTCACCAACCAAACTAATCTGTCCTGGATACTGAATACGTACAATAAAAAAGTTAAATGTCAAAACACATTCAATAATATTGACTTTTAGGTCTTTTTAAGACATTTACAATGTCATGAATGTCTTCCTGTACTTTAAAGACACATACGTTAAGAAAAGCAGCAGTATAAGAGTACGGTCCCACTTTATATTAAGTGGCTTTAAGTACAATGTACTTATTGTGTGGATGTTGTGTTGTAAAACACTTGTGCTGCCATTGAGGTGTGATACGGGTACGGTTAGGGACAGGTGTGTGTGTATAAGGCTGGGTTAAGGTGTAAGGGAAGAACAGTGTAATTACATAAATTAATTAAAGCTGTAATTAAATCCTGGTATTTTCAAAATATAAGTACAATGTAAAAACATGTATGTCCACACAATAAGTCTGTTGTATCAAATTATTAATTTCAAATGCAAGTACATAGTACTTAAAGCCACAATATAAAAGTGGGACCAAAAGTACTAATTTAGATACAAAATGAGCACTGGCCATATGCCAGAGCTCCTCCTCATATTACTTCAGTCTTAGAAAATTCAACATAGAATATTTAAAGTGTGTTTTTTTGTAAACTTCCCCCTTCTTGTAAGACCTTTCCCGACTTCCTGGGTTGTCTATGAAAGCCTGTGGACTGATCTTTATGTGAAGGACGTTTGCTGAAAGGATATGAGGGTTAAGCCTCTCTTCCATTCAAAGACACGCGTCGGGATAAAGCCGAAAGAGCCGTTCTGTACTGTAATGTCAACGTGTCAGGCAAAGAAAAGGGATTATTTCAAACTATAGTCTCACATAACCAGATCTATATAGCCTAAATGTACTTTATAGTCAAACTATCATAACAGTGTAATGTTAATGACCTCATCTGATACCGATACCGGTTCCTGAGCGCTACTTTTTTCAATACCAATTTTATGAAATCCGTTTTAACAATATTACAACTTATTTTTTCAGTTTTTTTTACACTCATATTTTGAGTCTGTAAAAAAGCACCAATGCTTAAGTTTTTTTATGTTTCCTAATCATTTAACAACATGTATTCTTTACTTCAATGAGCTCATTGTTTCTGCCTTAACTTAAAGGGGTCATATAATGGTACATGCACTTTTACAAGTTGATTGTACTGAAATGTGTGTTGGCAGTGTCTGTACACAACCATCATACAATGATAAAAATCCATCCAGTGTTTTTGTTTTAACGTTTTCCCCTGCCTCAGCTCGTGAGCGAGCTGTCAATCATAGTCTGCGCGGACCGGCGCGGTCATTGTTGATATGCTGGAGCACTGTCTATGAGCAGAATGGCGTCTAAGCGATTGTGGTGTTCTGTTCTTGGGTGTAATAACGAACACAGCAGTCATTTTAATGTTCCTAAATCCGAACCGCTGAAGACGCAGTGGCTGAGTTTTGTTTATGAAGGGAATATTCCCCACGAGCAACGTCAATGCTCTCATGTTTGCGCGAATCATTTCACACACCAGACTGCTTTATAAACGAGGATCAGTATAAAGCTGGTTTTGCTAAGAAGCTGCTCCTGGATAAAGGACCGGTACCAACTATTCGTGTTCCTGCTGAATCTCCAGAAGAACGGAAGTGAGTGTAACATTTTATTAACCTTTATATTAATATTTATATTAATCTTTGCAAATCGCTAGCTGCACGCTTCACAATGAATGCGTCTAAGGTTTACACTCAGGGTACATTACGGCATGTTTTCTATGTATGACGTTCTCAATATAATACATAATCCCACGTTTATACTGAACAACGCGTTATGGTTACTGTGTTACAAACTGTGTACACACAGAACAGAGAGGCGGAGTCAGCAAAGCTCATTATCATTTAAAGGCATATGCACTGAAACGGCGTGCTGAAAACAGAGCTGTTTTTGACCAGGTAAAATAAGTGTTTTCTTACAATACTAATGAGAATTTGTAATTAAAGTATATTACAAACTTTTAATTTAGACCCTAAAGAATCTTACTAGCTTGTACAAAAATGGCATTATATGACCCCTTTAAAGCATTGTTTAACAATGAAACTGAATGAAAATTAATTGAAATGCAATACACACAGTCACCTCTGATGACAGATCACTCTAAATTGTAATTTAGACATGCATTTTGTGTAAAGCTGCTTTGAAACCATATGTATTGTGAAAAATGCACTACAAATAAATGTGAATTGAATTAAATATAGGCTACTGGGGTGCGGGACATATGCCTCAAGCTCAGCACGCATAAAGCTGGCTGCAAAGCACTGGGAAAAGTAGACTAATTATCAATTATCTTGTCCAATATATTGCATTGCGTGCTTCTGGCATCGAGTCTGGTACATAGGTAGGTACACTTTTGACCCTTTACACATATTTTCTATCTATCTGGGTTGGGACGCTTACACACACACACACACACACTACAGCCTCACATGCGACGAGCCACATCTCTGGGCAACCGCGTTAATTTGGTATCGAAAAACAAGACATGTTTCGATACTCGATAGTAACGAGGCAATTCGGTCGGTACCTAAAAACCCGATACCCAGCCCTAGCTGCTGCAAACACATCCACATCTCTACGATCAGATGCTTTTGCTGGATCAGTCTGTCACACACACACACACACACACACACACACACACACACACACACACACACACACACACACACACATTTTAGAACTGCTGTTTTCTCAACACTGTCATTTCTGTTGTGTTTATTTTGTTATTGAGAGGAAAGAGCACATATTTACATATTCATCTAAACGTCGCTCTCTGCATCGTGGACAAAATAGGGATAATACAAATTGCAAGTTATTTTTATTCAGTGCCCTGAGTAAGCCATTCAAAACAACAGACAAAGTAGACAAAATAACACAATTTCTAATAACTTCTCTATTCAGAAGTTCACATACACTTGATCCTGCGTGTCGTCACCTGGATGATCCACAACTTTTTTTTTGTTTCATGAAAGTTGTTCATGTGTCCCTTGTTTGTCCCGAGCAATTGACTTTATATATGATCATGTGTTACTATACAAAGTGTGTGGTAAAAACACCATAGTTGCGCATTAAAGGAGTCAGCAAACATAAACGCGTACCTCTTGCCTGCTTTCAGCTGGTTGGTCACATACTGCAGAAGACCAGCTAACTCGATGGGATATTTCCTGAAAACCGCTCCACAAAGACTAGCGAGACCTATGGGAAGGATGTGATGACAAAAGCAAAATATTATCATAAGAATGAGCATTAGAGTCTGAAAGAGGGCAAGTCAAGAATGTCACGCATTTGTGCTCCAAATTGGTTTCCGGAAACTCTCTAGCGGCAGAGCCAAACCATTTAAAGAAATGACATTTAACGTCCATTAAGAATGTCAGACGAAAGTTCAATTTATTCAGCATCTCGGCACATCGAAGAGGCGTTTTAGAGGAAGACAGGAAACGTGGCACTCACTCTGCAGCCATGATGAAATGGTCGTGTCATCATGTTTCATCTTCTCTTTCTCTGGGTTGGCTAAAGCTTCAATAATGCAATCTGCCCACAGGGTCAAGGGCTCAAACACACCACGTCTCGCTCTTTAAAGATAACACATTCGCTATAAACGGCAGACACTGTTCAGTCTATTACTCATCCGGTCAGTCGTTGTTTCGCCATGTTCAAATGAAAATTAGCAGTCTATTTTCCTCCGCCGCTCTCCAAACTGGAGGTTTTTTCCTCATTTTAAACGGACAAAGCTGTCAGCTTCGGTGGTGATGATGATGAAGTCAAGGTGAGCGATTACATGCTATTTTAATCACGCGCAAATTACGGGAGATTCGGAGGAGATCAGCAAGTTCCTGGGAGAGCTGTTATTAGCGGAGGGGGAAGATTATCATACAGGAGGAGTGTAATTATAACAGCCGTCTTAAAGGATACAGGCCAGCACATCGTAGTTGAGGGAGGTGAGGTATTTCAGAGAGTCCACCACTGGAGTTATCAGGTTGTCGTACCACTGGATCTGAGACAGAATCTGAAAGAGAAGAGAGCAACATTACATTCATTACCCTAACAATAGAGGTCTTTGCAGTAGTGATTCACTCCTCAATTAAAAAAAAATGCAAATAAAGTTGCATCACCCCCTCCTTCCCCTCTTAAAAAATTAAACAGACTGGTGTGAAATATATGCCTCAAATCAATAGCCATGTCTTCAGTCGAAGCTGCATTACATTAAAGGGACATTTCACCCAAAAATTTAAATTTGGTCATTTATTCCCCCTCAGGTTTTTCCAAACCTGTATGAGAGACAGTTGTTGGACCCCATTGACTTTAATAGCGTTACTTTTCCATATTATTGAAGTCAATGGGGTCCATCCACTGTTTGATTACCCACATTCTTTAAAATAACTTTTTTTTGTGTGTTCAGCAGAAGAAATTCATTCAGGTTTGGAGAAACTTGAGGGAGTAAATGACAATTTTCATTTATGAGTGAACTATCCCTTTAATGAATTATTTCAATCCGTGTTGAAGTGTGTCGATAAAACTTCTGATATCACACTGAAATTAGAGACACTCTGCTAAAAAGAATTTTTTTTCAAATGACATTAAATATTTACCTATAATGCAACGTAACAACGTAAGCAGAGCACGATTTCATCCATTTGCATTTGCATAGACTGGATTTTGCAACTCTGTGTTCATCATAGTCAATGCCAGATTTGGCTTGTTTGTTTCCAGGTGCTTTTTGGCAGTGTAAAAGTCTCCCTCCTCTTGCCAGAGTGTTACTTTTGGGTTGCTATGGTGTTGTTGTTTTTAAATCACTGCCCTCAAATATGAGGAACCGTAATAGAGATCAACCGATAATCGGTTTTACCGATATTCTTCTGATATTTAACCATTTTTCCTTTGAATGCCAGTTTTGTAATATCTGATCCACAAATAAAAGATTAAAAAAACCTGCTATGTTTTTACAGACGTAATACATTAAATAAAAATCTGTAATTGTTCTGAGTAACACTTATCAGACATATAAATATAAGTAATAGGTATCAGTGTTAAAAATAAATAAATATATTTATCGGCGCCAAGCTCAAAGCAAAACATGGCAGGGAGCATCAAAACAACTGCAACAATGAGCAAGTAAAGACATATTAAGATCCTGAAAAATCTAATCAAATACAATCAGTAGTAATTTGACCACACCACATCAATATGGTCAAAACGCCAGCTATTGGTCAAAAGTGATGACCTTTAAATCAGAGTAAGGTGCCAATGAACATGCAAAGTTTGGTGTCAATATGCCAAAGCATTGCAGAGATTCAACCTTAAAATCATTTTGGCTTAATGCAATCAACTTTGATAATGCGGTATACGAGATGGGTTTTGTCTATCGACACAAAATCCATAAATTGTTGTCGGCACAGCCTGAAGATGATCCGACTCAAATTTGGTGAAAATCGGACAAGCGGTTTAAGAGGAGTTCGGAAAAAGTTGGTTTTGAAAATAAATCAAAATGGTGGATAGGAAGTTCAGCAGACTATGGCGCAATTGGTACCCATGTTCTCGGTATGACCCAAGGAATCTCACTTTCATTCCAGGCTTATTTAATCAAAAGTTATTAGCCTTTTTGGAAATGTCATTATAAATTTTGACCATCAATAAGTGATCCCCGTCTTTGCGCACAACACTAATTATGTTTCCTAAGCATATGGCATAATGCATTGCACAATTAGACCAGGGACATTTATTCATTCAATCCATTCTGATTTCATTTTCAACTGTGGCAAGTGTTTGTCAGTTCAGTGGCAGCAGCATCAGTCAGTGATCTCTCTATCTCTATCTCTATCTCTATCTCTATCTCTATCTCTATCTCTATCTCTATCTCTATCTCTATCTCTATCTCTCTGTTCATAAATTGAGGAAAGGCGTAAGAAAAACGCAGTCCTCCTCCAGTGATTGAATAACAGCCTTCGTCAGAGCTGATCTTTTATTTCACCACTGAATCTTCTGCATTTTTTCAGAAATGCTAATGAACTCAAAAGGCTTGCCAACGTCAGCCACTTCCCAATCTTTTCTTCTCAGTGTACGAGCGCAGAACTCGTCGCTGGAGACGTGCACAGCATGAACAGTGACAGCAGAACAAGACTTCTTCAGAACTAACCCAGCCGAAAGAAGCATCCTGATGAAAACTTTCTGGCACACATGAAGATCAGTCAGCCGTGGTCGGCCCAGTCACACATTAGATGGAGATGCATGCGATTACCGTTAGCCTTCTGACTAATACAGACTAAATTTAGCCTCGTGTTCAATGCTTTTACTCTGATGTTGGACATTAGGCCACCGGTCTGAGCTCATATACATGCTTTTTAATCTCAGGCGCAATGAAAATTGATGGCACACTGCAGATTATAAAGGAGCCCCGTAAAAGCCTGTCATTAGTCTAGCGGACCATTATGGCCGTCACAAGCAATAAAATACTCACATAATCAAAGAGAATGGTGGGGTTACTGTGGCTTAACTTTCCGATCTGCCTTCCTGAGGGCTTCACATTCTCCTTAGTCAGTCGCCTGGGGAAGAAAAATCACAGAAGAATGAGAAATAGTGGCATAGAAACACCAAACGGGGATAATTATTAACTCATACGCTCACCGTTGACTAAAGGCATACCTATAAATTGGCTATACTAACTTATAATTGTGTCCACTTATCCGTTTAAAGGGGTCATGACATTAGAAAATCAAATTTGCCTTGATCATAAGACATATTAGAGGTCTTTGTATCATTAAAACATCCCGCATGTTTCAGAGCTTGAAATCATCCTCATTATAAACAAAGCATTTAATCAAGCTTCAAAAACGGCTCGTTTGGATAATGTTGGATTTGTGACATCACATGGGCAAATTAATTTTGCATATGACTGCCTCCAGAGTAAGACATCGGCAAATAGTTATACATCACACCATAAGCCCGGCCCACTGGCGTTCAGTCGCTTAACGGCTGACGTTCATCAAAAGCAAACAAAGCCATTATAATGACTGAGGCTGTCTACACTGATACAGTATACAGTAGGGGTGGAACGGTACATGTATTCGTATTGAACCGAAACGGTACGGGCGTCACGGTTCGGTGCACGAATTTGCACGGAGAATACACGGTACAAATAAAAAAAAACTCTTAAATAGCGATAAATTTCGCTCTATTCGCTTTTGGTGTGACTGTGAACGCAGCAATGAACAGGCTGCGATCAAGACTGCAATGCTGGAGTGTGTGTGTGTGTGTGTGTGTGTGTGTGCGCGAGAGAGAGAGAGGCGCGATTAACAGCGTGTGTGTGTGAGAGAGAGAGAGAGAGAGAGGCGCGGGCGCGAATCGCGCGATCGAACTGTGTGTGTGCGTGCGTGCGTGCGAGAGAGAGAGAGAGGGAGAGAGAGAGAGAGAGAGAGAGAGAGAGAGAGAGAGAGAGAGAGAGAGAGAGAGAGAGAGAGAGAGAGAGAGAGAGAGAGAGAGAGAGAGGGGCGCGGGTGCGAATCGCGCGATCGAACTGTGTGTGTGTGTGAGAGAGGCACGGGCGATCGAACAGTGGAAACATAAAAACATACTCCTCAATTTTTTTCATATGGGACATCATTAAAACTGCAAATTGTTTA
Source organism: Rhinichthys osculus (assembly GCA_029959095.1). Lineage (NCBI taxonomy): Eukaryota > Metazoa > Chordata > Actinopteri > Cypriniformes > Leuciscidae > Rhinichthys > Rhinichthys osculus. The sequence continues at coordinate 6,889,056 of JARWKJ010000011.1, forward strand.
CTTATATTTGTGTTCACTCGCAATAAAACACAACATTGTGCTTTTGTCACACTCTAAACTCTTATCACACTGTAACCTACAACTGTTAACAAAAGTTTTTAATGGTAGTATTGTTTTATACGGATATCAATTATTTATAATTCAGATGAGAATAAAGTTAGGGTTAATTAAAATGAAGGAAAACAAATATATTGATCTGAAATAGCAAATTAATTTTAAATTCATTCAGGTACAATTACCAAACATATCTCAAGGTCTTTTTAATAATTTAATTAATAAACTAATTATATAAAACTACTGTCAGTGCACTACAAATAAACTGGTTCTATGCCTTTATTAATAAAACTTATTTAAAAAATACAAGACATTTATAAAAAAGCCTTCTGCATTTTTGTTTTGCTATTCACTCCATTGTACCGAAGTCGTACCGAACCGTGACTTCTGTGTACCGTTCCACCCCTAGTATACAGATATACACGCGCTTGAGTCTGTTAATACCGTTTCCAATACAACAATGTTAGCCAATCATAACAATGGCTGTTTACTGACAAGTCTTAAAGGAGCCGCGCCTTAAAAACGGATCATTTCAGACAGAGGGTCAGAATTAAGGTTGAAAATAATCGTTTTTATATTTTCATTTTGTGCAAAAAACGATATTAACATAAGTGAAACTCAAGGAGAACAAAAAAAATGTATAACAAAACTGACAGTGCTAAAAATAGAGCATCCTGGCAAAGCATGGTGTTTTCAAATAACTGAGTAACAGCAATATCTTTATAGCCATCATTAAAATACACATCTTTCAAATTTAAAGGCATTATTAATGATGGGCACTTTCAAAACACTGCATCATGAAGCTTTGAAGCCTTTATTGATCTTTGGTTTCGACTCCGTGGTTTAAAGCATGTTTCAAACTCACCAACTCAGGTGATTTCAGCAAAACAAAGCTTTGTAATATCAATGTTTTAAGCCTTGATTTGAAAACATTTCAAAATTTTGATGGTTCCCCATAGAGCTGCGTGATTAATCGTTAAAGACTGCAATCTCGATTCAAACACCCGTGCAAACTTATTCCTTCCTTAATGACGATTTGTCTATGTCTATTAAACCTTTGACAAGTATGACCACAACGGAAACACTATAATCTGCATTGGCGCTGCCGCTGACCCAGAGAGAGCAGTTGTCATTTCAAGGCATGAAACATCTTTTCAAGCAGTATCATTTTTTCTGTTATAATAATTCACATTAATCACTGAAGTACTGGGATAAAAGTTTATAGTTCGGATATAAACACTGTCTATGGTACCGATCGAAATAGACAAATCACCTTTTGAAAGTAACAAACTAAACATTTGTCCAGTTTGTTTAAAAACACTGATTCATCCAGTATTGATTTTAGTTCATCCAAATGAATTATTATTTTTTAAATAAACTGCAGCAATTGTCATTTTGTCAGAACCTCTAGTAAATTACATGTTATTTTGTTTAGTTGTTTGATCCGAATCGTGAACAAAAACTTCATGATTCTCATTTTATCCAGATTTGCGCAGCTCTAGTTCACCGCTAGTTGATCTGGTGAACCCATGAACGAGTGTCTAATGGCTTTAACTGATCTCTGGTCAGTTTTATAAATGTAGATTCTGTTTTAATTAACTTAACGATTTTAATACTTGTGTTAAATACGAAATGGGCCTATTTTGTAGGGTTGGGTAAAAAATATTGATTTCTCGATATTAATCGTTTCTCATTTTTACGAACCGATATCGATTCTTAAATCTCAAGAATTGATTAGTCATCCTGTTTTCATTTGATGAATGAATGGAACATTGTAGCGCTCATCCCATCCAATAAATCGCAATAATCTTTGTGCTTTGTTACTATTGATACTAGAAGTCTCAAATTACGTCCATTTTCTCACGAAATTCAAAAACATAAATAGCGTTTTGGCGCTGTGGCGTGAGATCGCTCTGGCTCAGCTCAAGAGAAGCACATGATCTCCTCTTCCGCCTTAATAATACCAGTTACAGCGCCAAATAAACATGAATGAGCGTCTGAAAGTGTGTTAAAAGATAGAGTACAACTTATCGAAACTTATCATGTCACATGGAATCGCTCAATCAGTGTTTCATCCGTGGAAAGACGTCAGTAAAACAGCGTCATGTAACGTCACATTTACCTCAGAAAAAACATATCCATGTGACCATAAACTCGTTAGTCAGCTAGAAAAATTAACTCTAGAGAGGAGCATTTTGCTAAATATATGCACCATATTACATATTCATTATAATTTTTAATGTTCTTTCGATATTTAATGCATGTTTGAATAAATCTGGCAAGTTTTTATGACAGCCACCATTTAAATGTTTATATTTCATATAACTTTATTATTATAAAAATAAAAAGTGTCATTTAAGTGTTTGTATAGCTACAAATCAGTTCATTTTTACCTTCAATATTATAGTAGGCTAATGAAGCCTAGTAGGCTAACTGACTCCCAGTTTACAGCATTAGTTCAGAGATTTGTTTTCCTTGAGAAAATTTGCCATGTATTGTACCTGATATCCAAAATAATCAATACTGAATCGAAATCGAATTGCAAGCTTGTGAATCGAAATGGAATCGAATTGTGAAATTTGTGTCAATACCCAGCCCTACTATTTTGACAAGCTCTGCCTAAAAACCTGTTCACATCAAGACGAAAACTGTGCCAGATATCAGCAGTGTCGAGCTCCGTGGGGTTTATTATTGCTGGAAACTTGGTTTAGACATTAAATATCCATCCAAGGAAAAACCCATCGGTCGATTACTAGTGAACACGGCTGCCCGGTGCCGTGGCTCTTGCAGAGATTATAATTTTCACGGCATGACAAGCGACAGACGGGTGTCTCCGTGGCGTTATCAGAGCGAGTGGACGGCTGTCCGAGTCCCGTCTCGTTCATGTTTTATGAGTCTGTGCTGATTTCTTCTCACACATGCCAGCAGGCGCGTGATGGACTGTCACGCGAAGCGCCTCTTGGGCTGTTCTTTATAACGCTGTTAATTGTGAGCGCGGGGGGCCGTGTTTTCCTGCAGACCTGCTTTGTCTGAAGTGTGGCACAAAAGGGCCAATTAAAAAGTCAATTAATAAAGTAGCTGGGGGAAACACACACACACACACACACTGGAGGAGGGCACAGAGCCAGCACTGGCATTGTGGAGTTTCAATTTGAGCTGGTGAGCCGACAGGAGCTGCTGACTGCTCAGCCATGACGGTGTCATTGGTCTTCATAAGGGTGTGTGTGTGTGTGTGTGTGTGTGCCTGAGCATTCCCCACGTCACATCAGGTGGACTAATTGGTTTGCTTAACCTTCAGAGCACAAGGAACGAGCTCTAATGCCGACATCTGATACCCAGCAGTCTGATAAAGCTCACATGAATCACAGGACATCAGTCGCCACACTAGAAACATGTCAGACACATATTAAAGGCCCCGATATACTACACTAAGTCACATCGAAGAATGAACTGGTGTAACGTCAGGCCAAGTTTGCTGTGTGTTCATTTTGGGAGTTCGAAACAGCTTGTTAAAGTAAACTTTCCAGAAAAGTTCGCTCCGGCTGGAGAAGGCAATTGAACTACCATTGGTCATTGGTGATTACATAACAGGCTCCGTCTTCCTTGAAATCTTTTCGTTCGTTTTTTTATTATTATTTTTTTATTCTTTATTTGATTGGGACAGTGCATTTTAATGAACATAACATGGAGTACATGCATGTAAAAATGCCGGATTTTAGCCAAAGGCTAATTTCCATCCGTAGTCCCACAAGCCAGGATCATAGAACTCACAAAACATTGCAAAGTAAAATTTTACATCTACAGTCAATTCATAAATTAGCTACATCCTATATACAATATTCACACAAGACTACATTCAACTTCACAAAAACACTCATCCATATACACGTTACAACAAAACAAATTAAAATTAAAAATAACAAAATTAAAACACAAAACCTACATACTAGTGTGTGCAGCTTTGATTTGCCCATTGCCATTTTTTCAGCTGGACTTTAAACGAGCTATATGTAGTACATTCTCTTAGTGTTCGAGGAAGACTGTTCCACAGGTTCCCACCCCGGACAGACAGGACCGTCTGACCGAAGGTGGTACGCCTGTGAGGTATTATCAAGTCTCCTCTAATAGAGGCTCATGTGGTCCTTAGAGAATTGTCTTTCGATTTAATGAAGTCCTTCAGAGATGGCGGAGCGAGGGAATGAAGGACTTTATATATCAAACAGGCCATCTTCAAATTAATCATATTTTGAAAATTTTATAATCTATGTTTTTTTAGCACTTGACAGTAGTGGTGAGACAATGGTTTTTTGTCTAATGTTTTTAATGCCTTTTTATATAGACTTTCTATGGTTTTAAGTGTTGTGGGGCAAGCAAGAGACCAGGTTGTCAAACAGTAATCAAAATGAGAAACAATCATCGAATAACATTTTGGCTGATACCGATAACTCTTTATATTTGAAAGCCGATATCCGATATATTGACCGATAAATCAAAATACAATTTTTTTTTAAGCATTTTTGAGAGCCTGATTACAAAAACAAAAGTCTCATCATGTCCCAATCACACAATTATAATGATGTTCTCATAATAATTTTATGTAGCCTACATGACAGACCTGCTTGTTGCATTAACTGTATTTTTCCTTTTTATGTGATTTCAAACATATTTCAAGCAATTCAAAACCATCATGATGAACAGTGCACATCTGAAGAGTCTCAGCTGAAGGAAATAATCCAGTGTTTATCAGCTTTAATACGTCAGCCACATTTTCTTATCGGGCCGATAACATTAAAAATGAACATATATCGGCCGATACCGATATGGTGGCCGATATATCGAGCATGAACACACTGGAGAGCTGCTTAAATGGTAGAAATTGAAGTTGTAATTCTAATCAAAAGCGACACTGACACCATTTCTCATGCTTAATACTGTAAAGCTGCTTGTTTTAAAGCAAACAATTGTATAAAGTGCCATATAAACACACAACTAATCTTACATAATGTTTGGACAGGCTGAAGTGAATTACAAGGACAGTCATGGGCTTGGATGTGTAGGGAAACAATTTCTCTGCTATTTCAGTGTTTTCTCTTCTGCCAAGTGCTCTAAGAACACATTATTTATGCTGTTTGGAAAGCAATCAGATAGTATATTAGATAAATGAAAGTCACTGACAGACGTGCTCTTTCTGTGTTGCTTCTGAAGAGCGCCTGCAGCGCGAGGATGCGCGGATCTCCGGGTAAGCGTTTCGATTAATTTCGCATCATGAAAGCAACTTGAGAAGTGCGTTAAACCAAAGTCAGTTGTGTCTGAAGGGGTTAAACCAACAGAACATCTGAAATGTCAAAACAGATCTGTGCATTAGTGTGAACCCAGACTCGAAGATAACCCGCGGCCTATGATGTCATCGGTAATAATCGAACAGCAATAACGAACAGCAAAAACTCAATGCCTGGAAACTTTCAAGACACTTAAAGGTCCCATATTGTATAACTTTCTGAAGTTTTATTTTAGGTGTTGATGTCCTTACGAATATATATTTGCGGTATAAGTACCAAGGTTATTATAGTTTTGCTTTTTTAAATTAGTTTTTATTTAATATCGTTTTCAATTTTGCTTTAAATTTAAGTTTAGTTTTAGTTAGTTTCATTAATGGTATTGTTAGTTTTAGTTTAGTTTTTATTTTGCAAACACATTTCTATTTAGTTTTTATTTTATTTAGTTTCAGTTTTAGTTTTAGTAATTATAGTTTAGCAGAGCTAACAGAACACTTCCAGTGTAGACCAAAGCGAGACGATTAATTTCAGCAAAGTTTAATGTTTGCCCAGATTACAGTTAACTCTTGTGCAGACATATTAATGATACAAATAAAATAATGGTTTGAGATTGAACAAAGCACCAAATAAATAGAACTTAAAAGTAGACAAGAAAAAACAAATGAAAAATTCAGACAAACTAATTCATATTAAAGATTAAATCTTGTTAAACATAGTTTACTTTTTTTCAGCTGTACATGTAGCAGAGTGGCCACTGGAACATAACAAAAAAACAGCTCAATTCATCTGACTACAGCCAACATAACCTGCTGTGAAGCCAGTGTAATTAAATAATAAGTATCTATGCAGTGTGTTAGTGTGCACTGTGTACATGTCTTTATATCCTGGTGGGGACTTAAACCTGAATGCACACAGACGCATGGGGACTCGTGTCACTTTGGGACCTATAGGTACACACGTTTATAAATCATACAGAATTAGTTTTTTTTTTTTTTTTGAAAATGTAAAAATGGAGAAAGTTGTGTGTAAGATGGGTAAGTTTAGGGGTCTGTGTAGTGTGTGTGTGTGTGTGATGGGTTAGTGTAAGGAGACAGAATATACTGTTTGTACAGTATAAAAAACCCATTACGTCTATGGAGAGTCCCCCCACAAATATAGTGGACCAGACTGTCTCTGTGTGTGTGTGTGTGTGTGTGTGTGTGTGTGTGTGTGTGTGTGTGTGTGTGTGTGTGTGTGTGTGTGTGTGTGTTTGTATGCGCGTGCTTGTTGGTGTGTCGTGTCCTGGTATTTCCTAGAATCCCTACATTGTCAACGTTAATGAAAACATGGTATCTCAAACATACAGAAGTACATTAAAGTTTTTTTTGTGCTTGACGGACTTGTTTGCTGTTGCACCCCCGCATTGCAAACGGCATTCTAAAAACGCTGCGCTCAAGTTAAAAGAAGTTCAACTTGCGTCTCATTACCTTGTGTTATTTCCCATTCCACTGCCACAAACGCATCCTTTATGAACAGCCGATGTGTTCTACGATGTGTTCTACGTTACGGTCCTTCATTGAGCACGTCACGACACGCGGTTAATCGCCTCAGCAACTTGAAGCGCCAGGCATTTCCCTAAACAGCCAGGTCAGATTTTCCGCCAAAGTAAAGAGCTTATTAATTACGAAAACGATTATTTATTTTTGCTCATTATTATTTTATTTCAGTTAGTTTTTCAGTAACTGTTGTTAGTTTCGTTTCGTTTTAGTTTTTCATTTATTATGAATTTTTAATTTTATTTCAGTTTACGAAAATGTTTTTTGACCAATAGTTTTAGTCTTAGTTCCAGTTTTCGTTTACGAAAATAACCCTGATAAGTACCAAAAACCATCTCAATATATTTCTACAGCTCCTTTCTCAAGAGCTCTGCCAAGAACAGGTTGATTTTGGGCTGTCTACTTAATATTCACGAGCCTCTCTTCTGATTGGCCTGTTGTTTTCCCATTGGTGGGGGTGGTGACTGAAGGCGGTGACAGTAGTTCTGACATCACATTTATACGGAAGTAACAATCGACTGATTTGAAACGTATATGGTAGTTTCACAGGCCCTAGACCGACAGTTACCATGAACAAAGCCAGGCAATTTCAGTTTTGACAATATGGGGCCTTTAAAGCACTTTTAGATGCTGAAGAAAGCTATGTTTATTGCTTGTAGTGTTTCTTTATTCTTACCGTCAAAATGTTTTGAAGCTATTTTTAGAAAACTACTTAAATTAAAACAATTAAAGAATTATTATTTTAAAAAGTACTTGTTAAATTAATTTAATTATTGAAATACTTTTAGTAGTTACAGTATTTCATTCATTTAAATACAGATTCGGATCAACTCCAGAATCGTAATAGGATTGAATCATGAGGTACCTAACGATTCCCACCCCTGTTTTTTTTTTTTTTAAGAAAAAGAAAAAATGAAATCACTTGTTTTTTTTTTTCCATCACACTGGAAATGGAGGGCCAAGTCAAGCGCATTGCATTGTGGTCCAGATTATTGTGCACAGTGTGCTCTAAATGTGTATTTTGCTGGCTATTGTCCAGTATGCGTTCTGAAGTATGTTACGGTGAACTGAACACTGTATGAGCGCAGAAGCTCTCAGATGAAACCCTAATGGAGATTTCAGGGAGTGTGTGTGTGTGTGTGTCTCCTGACATCCTGCTGAATGAAGAGCTACTCCTCTGTATTTATGCCTCAGTGCTCACAGAGCCTCCGCAGCAGCACTGCAGTCTCACACACACACCACCTGCACCTCCTACAACACACTCGAGTGATGTCTGGCAGGCCGTCTCACAGCACAGACACACAGTCATGGAGGGCCACTGGATGGAGAGTAATGCATGCTAAAAATGACTCCAATTTGGTCAGATTTAACAAAACAAATAAAAAGCTCAATGCTACATAAAGCATTTAAATGCGTGTGAACTGGAAGTTGCAACCGACTTTCAGTGACGCATTTTCAGAGTGAAAAAAGAGGGTGTGGCTTGTTTTTCCCCACTGCGAACTGATTGGATCCACACACAAAAAAACATTAATAGGTGTATTGCTTTTCAGTACGTTATATTATTTTTATTTTTTTTACAAATACAAAAATACTTCTGATATTCATCTAATTGACCCTTCGCAGGGAGTTTGATTGACATGCGATCTGACCAATCACCGCCATCCGCCGAATCTGATGCTATAAATTAACTAGAAGGAAGAAATAATCGGTTCACGAGCAGCTTTAACTGAGCGATCTGTCAGACACATTAAAGAGCCACAAAACGGTATTTATTGTTTAAATTTCTTTTAAAAAATGACCAAAGTTGAAAGTTGAGACTTTTTCCATATCAAAAGCTGGTCTGTCCGGTCTGTCAGTGTGTTGTCAGTGTCCTCTTCGCTGCGTGAGAACATGGTGTGTGGCGTGAGAGAGGCGTGGCTTGGCGGACATAGCAACAGTAACTAAAGGGGGCGGGTCTTTGCAAACGGACAATTATGTATATTAAATGAAATATTTTACTTTTTTAGTTGTTGATTTTTTTACTTCATTGGTATGAAACTTGGTAAAGGTTTTGGCACTTGCTGTGTGAACACACACAAAAAAAAAAAAAAAAAAAAAACACTTACATTTATTCATTCGGATCTGTACAATTCGTCAATACCTTGAACACACTTATATCGTTAGCGGTCAAAAATGACATGAATGGGAAGCTAATCTCATCTCTTGGAAACATTTGGTACTGCGCACAAATTATTACTAAAAGCTAATTTTTTTTAGATATTAACTTCAAATTTGGAACACAGCTTGTTTAGATTTATGGGTATGATTTTCTCACAAAAAACAATCAGTACGTACAAAAAGTAAACAAATATCCCCATGTTTAAAACGCAGGATGAATTGTATGGAGGAGTCACTTGTAAAGCCTAACCTTAGTCTGGTCATATTCATGAGTTTGATACTTTCAAATGAACAGGCAAAAACGCAAAACTACTTAAACAAGCTACAAACAGCATCCAATGAGAGCGCCTAAACGGCTGAGAGCAGCTCTGACACGGGCGTCTGACAGGTGACCTTGAGCTTCCCGCTCTTTCTCCCTGAACACTTCTGACATGTTTAGCCTCAGCTCATTCTCCACTCGCTCCCTCTCCATCCAATTATCTGCCAAAATATCATCATTTATTCAACACACTTGAAAAGAAAGCAAAGAATCTGATGCAGCAATTCTGCAAAACCTCTCACAGAGCTCATCTATATGCACAGGGGACTGATCACACACACACACACAGCGCGCAACATAAACCTTGTTCAAGGAGAACTGCCGCTAAAGTTGTACCGCTCAGTGTCGTAACATCATAAATCTACACAGTCTAATGGTTATGGTTGAGGTTCAGAGGTGAAAACATAAAAAAATAAACATCCATTTAAAATCTCCATTTGTACAATTTAAGACCGACCTATCATGAGCTCTGAGGTTCTTAAATGATGGTATTTGTTCCTATAAAAAAAACAAATCAAAGTGATTTCATATCTTAAACGTATCTGATTAAGTTAAAAACCACCCTACCCATAATCCTGAGAGGAGAACCCCCAATAAGAGATGTTACCATTAACACAGGCATTGCAGCAATCGCCTTAGCATTGAGTATCTAGAAGTTAGCTAGGTGACATTAACACGTTTGTTAGAGGATTTGTGATTAAGAGGACATTATCTGTCATTATTCACTTGTTTACTCCAAACCTGTATGACTTCTCTACAGAACACAAAAGGAGTAATATCTGAAAATCTACTGGTCGCTCTTTCAAATATAATGAAACAACTGGTCACACTGCAATGATATTTCACACCAAAAGCAAAAACTATAAAGATAACTAACGATAGCCGTATTAGCGTTCACACCAACGCACAATATCATTATGTCAACTCTAAGGCTCAATCCCAATTCACCCCTTGTTTTCGAGTGTACCCCTTGGCCCTTAAAACAGAGTTACAAGGGCCAAGGGGTTGAAATATTCCCCTTCGAAATGGAACAACCCTTCATGAACCCGATCCGTCATCAGTCGTCGGCGCTGGCTCTGCCGTTACGCAGTTTTTACAGGATTTCTCCAAGACAACGACTGACAATCAGCGCCGCTGCTCTTAACTTTGAGGAAACATGATGCTTATAACGTTCCTTCCTCGAATGTATGTCTTTTCTGTTTCGGAAAGGTAATTTATTATACAATTTCTTAATTTAAATGACTATATCATTATTATAAGAGTAAATAAAGTGCACGGTGGTGTCATCTGGCGCTAATTTTAAATGTTTAACCGTTTGTGAAGCCATCTCGCCGGTGATTCGCGATGTATTCTGCGAACTTTCTCGTAGCCCTCCGTTTGGAGTGTGCCTCTGAAAAATCTCCGTTTCGAGGGCTATGTACCCCTACCCCTTCGCCCTACCCCTCGATCTCAACAAGAATCGGGACACCCTACCCCTTGAAGTGAACGCGCAAAACGGAGGGGTAGGGGCAAGGGGTGAACTGGGATTGAGCCTAAGAGTTGTATCTGCTCGAGCTCTTTAAAGCAGGATGGATTCTGATTGGCTGTTTTTAACGTTCATCAGCCTTAAAAAAAAATCATTCTGAAAGTGATTCCAACGATATAGTTTCTCTGTGCCTTTATAGTTGCAGTGTGTCGGCTACTCTTTTATACTTAGGATGATTCTTAGAACTATACCTTTATTAGTTCTCGCCCTTGGTGTGAAGAGGCCTTAAATGAAGTCGTCATAAAATTTGAAATGCAGCCCAGGAGTTATGAAGAACGTCTACTTTATGGTGCTTTGTCATGTAGGCGCTTGACAACACAATTCTCAATGCATTCTCCATTCCATTGTACGTAAACAAGCAGTCGATTGATTCTACAGCATTTCTTTTGTGTTTCAAATGCGTCCCTTGCCCAAGTCTCAGCCTCATAACGCCCACAAACCGTTGGCTGAACGTCTGATGCATAAGCCACACAAAATTGGTTCACTGATGGCCAATGATTGCGCTCAACAGAGCGGTTCAAAGGCCAAGCAAGTGAACCAGCAAACTGAGGAGAGGTTATGATGTGGTGATAAACAACTCTCAAGCAGCCAAGAAATACGGTGTGTCAGACCGTAATGTCAGAAGACGGCGAGCCCAAAAAGAAAAAATGCTGAAAGTAAAAAGCTAAGCGTGGTCCTAAAAGCGGCCGCTTCGAAGAAACTGACCGGCCAGTGTGTTGGTATGTAGCCCGAAGAAAGCAATGAGGAGCTGCCCATACGCAGAGCCATCATGCGGCTGAAGACACTGGATATCAGCACAGAGCTGGACGTACCACCAGCGAGTTTAAAGCCAGCCTGGGCTGGTGCAGGAGGAGGATGCGGCGTGATGGATTAGCATTAGCATTACACTGCAGCAGAACAAGCATTGCCCGGCGACTTCAGGGAGAAACTGAGTCTTTTCAGCGCTGTGTGATCGCTATGTTTACTGCACTACTATGTTATGCCATCTAGCCTGTTCTCTCTCTCTCTCTCTCTCTCTCTCTGACAGATTTCAAGACTACAATTGGATAGCCTAAATGTTATTAAATTCAGATGGATTACAGGTTATTGTTATGGTATGCCACAGTGTGTTTATTTTTAAAATGTGATTGTTGGTATATTTTACCAATATTTACCATACTTTCAATACAAAAATTTAAATATGAAAAATGTGCAATATGTAAAATTATTTTCAAATATAAATCAGTCGTCTTATATTTGGATTTACATTTAAATTAAATTAAATACAATTAAAGTGCATACAGGTGAAACTCGAAAAATTTGAATATTGTGCAAAAGTTAATTTATTTCAGATATTCAACTTAAAAGGTGAAACTAATATATTATATAGACTCATTACATGCAAAGCGAGATATATTAAGGCTTTATTTGTTATAATTTTGATGATTATGGCTTACAGCTTATGAAAACCCCAAATTCAAAATTGTGAAAAGGTTGTCATAAGCTGTAAGCCATAATCATCAAAATGATAACAAATAAAGCCTTGAAATATCTCAAATTGCAAGTAATGAGTCTATATAACACATTAGTTTCACATTTCAAGTTGAATCACTTAAATAAATTAGCTTTTGCAAAATATTAAAATTTTTCGAGTTTCACCTGTATATAGGCTATTAAACATTCTGCACATATTAGGGGTGGGAAAAAAAATCTATATTGCTATATTGTTGTGCTCTCTGTCGCAATAAATAATCGATACACTAACGCCCAATATCGATATTTTATTACAACACAAAATGATTAATTTACCCGTTGTCAGTGTCACTGTCACTACCCAATATCTACCATTCTGTTTGCGGGGGGCGCTGTTCGAGTAAATAGGGGTAAAGTGGCGCAAACAGCGGCCGGTGAAGAACACAAGTTAACTAACAACAACAGAGAGAAGCGAGAAGAATGGCGGAAAACAATATAAAACGAATCAAAGACCCACCCGCTAGTTTCCACTCTAAAGTGTGGAGACACTTCGGGTTTTACGAGCAGAGAGAGCGCAACGGCCGCGCGCGCGCACTCTCACGTCTTCAAACAACACGAGCGCTGTCTTGCTCTCTCCCTCGCGCATATTAATCAAAATCAATTGACACGATAGTAAAAGGTCGGAAGACCGCAGTTTCACGTGGAGCATTTGGAGATTTTTAGAGATTAGAGACTCGCCTAAACTCAATGAACAACATCTCAACACTAAATTATAAAGGCCTGTCTCATATAGACGCCTGTCTCGAATACAAGCCGGTGCAGTTCGACGATTTGGGGAAATAAAAACCCGGGAAGTTTTACGGTATATTAATTCTCAATATGTACACATGCATTGTTAATCTTTCTTTTCAGTCACATATATCGTGATATATCGTTGATGAAATTTCTTCCAATATATTGAATATCGTAGATATCGCGAATCGTGATATTATCATATCGTGGACCACATATCGCCACAGAATTGAATCGTGAGGTGCCTGTATCGTCCCACCCCTAGCACATATATTTGTTTACTTTAATCGCAGCCTTTGTGAATCCACAATAGCACTATGCTATGTTACGATTTTTAAACTGTTTTAATAGATGCAGTCTTGGAAAACAGTCTGATAAGCGGGTCAGGGATTCTCGTCTGTGGAAGGCGCCACTCCCGGTATTTTGCCTGGGAATCGAGAGAGGTAAATTGCAATGCAGCATTTTTTTTTAAATTGAGTGTTTAAATTTAAATCGAGGAATCATGAAAGCCCGAGATGAAGCGAGTAGCTCGCGACAGTACCTACACTTCCCATTCAAACGTTTGGGGTCAGAAAGATAAAAAAAAAAACTGAAATATTACTATTAAACAACTTGTGTTTCGAAACATAATTTATTCGTGTCACATGATCCTTCAGAAATCATTCTAATAGGCTGATTTTCTGCTCAAGAATTTTGTATTATCAATGTTGAAAACAGTTGTGCAGCTACAAATTATGGAAACTGATAAAAACAAAAATCAGAATTCTCTGACAAACAGAAAGTTAAAAAAGAACAGTATTTATCTGAATGTATTAGCATTTATTTTCCTTTACAACACTGTAAATGTATTTTCTGTGACATCTGATCAACTTCATGCATCCTTGCTAAATAAACGTGTCATATCTTAGTATTATAACAGTAGTTTAGGAGGCTGAAAAAACAGACTGTTTTCTTTTTTACCAGGAAGGTCCCATTGAGATACAATATCTCTTCTACCAGGGAGTCCTGGTCAAGATAGGCAGCACAAACAAAAAGTATAAAGTAGTACATAACACAACATAGTAAACAAATGAAAGAAACAATACAAATCCTAATCAACTTAAAACATTTACACCGTTCTATAAAAACAGACTTTAAGATGTTTTTAAACGAAGCGAGAGATGGTACATATTTCATATGTGATATACCCTGAAGCTCATTCCATACATAAGGAGCATACTTAGAAAAGGCTCTACCTATTTCTGTACTGGATTCTTGAGAAAAAGTTTGAGTGAGTTTGAGTTCACTGAGTTTTATTCAGTGAACAAGATAATGAAGACTGAATTCAAAACTCCATGTGATTTTAATCCTGAAAATCCTTTAAAAACTAGGAACGCCTCTTCTCACTGCAGAGGCTCATTGAAGACCTGATGTAGATTGAGCTAGAAAGTAAACTTACTTCATGATGTATTTGGCTCTGTCCACCGTCTGAGCCTTGATCTTCACCAGGAGGGGGTGATGACCATACGTCTCGTTCTTCCACTGGCCATAGAGGCGATACCTAATCACACAAAACAAGAGATTCGTGTGTAAGGCGATGCAAACATGTGTCAGTCATCAAGGCATTCGATCTGTGTATAAGGAGAGTATATGGGAATCTGACGAGGGAACAGCAGTGAAACAGCCTCATATTCTTCAGCTGGTGTATGACCGCACATAATCATTTGATATAACGACTCCCGTGATAAAACAGCACATAATGTTGCACATCCACGATCATGTTTAACAGTTACAAACAAATACAGTTGGTCGAACGTCATCCTTTGACTTTATTAAAAAGAAATGTAATGCGTTCTGCTTGTATTGGCTCAGTTGTAGACATTTAATATAATAATATTAAACCATTATATGAGAACTGAACTGAGCTGGACGATGACATCACGGTTTTCTTCAGAGCGGCTATATATATATATATACACTACTGTTCAAAAGTTTGGGGTCAGTGAGAATTTTATTTTTATTTTTTGGAGGAAAGAAATCAATACTTTTATTTATCAAGGAATAATTAATTTGATCGAAAGTGACAGTAAAGACATTTATAGTGTTACAAAAGTCTTTTGAGCTTCCTATTAAAAAAAAAAAAAAACTGTACAACTGACAGACCAACAACTGTTTCAACATTGATAATAATAATAAATGTTTCTTGAGCATCAAATCCTCATATTATATAGTATACGTAATGAGGTCCTCATAGACGTAAATAAAAACAAACATTGAACATTATCTGTCATTGGTAAAACAGCGTTGGCTATTTGATCCGTGGTGTGCCCGTGCTTATAGATTCCCAACTTACACCGCAAACGACACTGTAGACACTTCCCCACCCGTTATAATAGATATTAGCAGAACACTGATGTGAAACTCATAGCAAGCAGATTTTGTAAACAGATTGGTGTACAAGTGGAAGTTCATTTACTTTCATTAAGTAGCAAGTGATAAAGTACGTTCACTGCGGCCCTGGATATTGTAGCTCCTTATGGGTTGTGTACCCGCAACTTTCCCAATTAGGTAATTTGCCTAATGCAATTAACTGTGATTTATTTGTTGTAGATATATTTGCTTATATTGCAGGTTGTCCAGGTCAGGCAGAGCTACAGGTGAGGAGAGCAGGGCTCTGTGATGAGTGGACCGTACCTGTGCTGGTAGGGGAAGAGTTTGAAGAAGCCCCAGATCTCCTCAGACATGCAGGCGTTGCACTCCATGAGTGAGAGAGACGGTAACAACACCTGATCAGCAATACTGAGAAAACAGCTCAGCAGAGTGTCCTGCCAGAGACACAGACACATCCATCACGTCATGTACATCCACACCACTGCTTTAATCAAGGCCCTGTAATAGTAATATCTGTCATATCTTGCCTGTATGCAACGGTTTATGAATCTCTCAAGAGAACTTATTTTGGCCATTACAAGAGCATTCAGTAATCCAATACAATCGCATACAAATACATTAGTAGCTGTTCAGTGTTAAAAATGATTACAAGTATTTTTTTTGGAAGAATTTATTAGGGATGCACGATATATTGACCCTCATATCGGTATCGGATAAATATACGTTCATTTTTATAGTTATCGGCCCGATAAGAAAATTTGGCCGATTTATTAAAGCCGATAAATACTTGATTATTTCCTTCAGCTGAGACTCTTCAGATGTGCACTGTTCATCATGATGGTTTTGAATTGCTTGAAATATGATTGAAATCACTTCAAAAAAGGAAAATACAGTGAATGCATGGCTGCAATCATGTAGGCTACATAAAATTATTATGAGAACATCATTATAATTGTGTGATTGGGACATGATGAGACTTGTTTTTGTAATCAGGCTCTCAAAAATTATATAAAAATCTGGATTTAGATTTATCGGCCAATATATCGGTTATCGGCTTTCAAATATAAAGAATTATCGGTATCAGCCAAAATGTACATATCGGTGCATCCCTAGAATCTATTAATGGTTTTATTTAACAGTTTCAATTGGTGCCAAAAATATCAAATACACTTTACAGTCAGTGCTGACCTTCCAGAATTAGGCAAACAAACAAAAAAAAAAAGCTGTTTTTATACAACTTTAGATTCCCACTTATGACTCACCGTTTTGTCCTTGATTTCTAGTCTGCTTTCAGCTTGGTACTGAGAGAGAGAGAGAGAGAGAGAGAGAGAGAGAGAGAGAGAGAGAGAGAGAGAGAGAGAGAGAGAGAGAGAGAGAGAGAGAGAGAGAGAGAGAGAGAGAGAGAGAGAGAGAGAGAGAGAGAGAGAGAGAGAGAGAGAGAGAGAGAGAGAGAGAGAGAGAGAGAGAGAGAGAGAGAGAGAGAGAGAGAGACGCACATACACACACAGACAGTGATCAATAGAGGCTAACCGACAATAAAGTGAGACTACACAACTCACACAGGCTACATTACAGTGAGCCGAGAGCTAATGCAGCCCTGATATAAAGCTCATCAACCTCCGGGACACACCATTACATTCTCTCACTGCCAAAAAATACACAAGTGCAATTATGTAACAACACTGGAAGAAGTCCATAAGCATAATGAAGAGTAGTGAGAAGTGCTGAATCATTTCTCCATCTATGTGAACAAACACTCACAACAATTGTATAGCCAATATAGAGCTGAGATATTATGATGGTGATAGTTTTGTGCATCACCACTAAACATCCATCCATCATCCAAGTCTAAACACCAACAGATGTGAAGTGCAAACATGACGTAAAGATGTTTCCAAAAGTTTGTTTGTTTGTTTTTTAATGAGGAAAAAGGTTACCAGGAACACCTTTAAATAAAATAAACAAAATAATACTGAGAAATGCTGAAGATATAATTGCATGTGTGTGTCAGTCTTCACCTCTTTCATGAAACTCTTGCCCAGCCGCACGATCTTGGCGAACAGGATGGGGTCGTGGGACAGGTGAGGGCCCAGGTAACACAGCATGGTGAACACGTCCCTGGAGAGGTCCTCAAAGGTTTCGGCCGGGCGAGGGGCCTGTTTGTTCCTCAGAGGCCTCATCAAACCACCTTTGGCACCTTTGGGGACCGCAGCCCTAAAGATACAGCTCAGCTATAAAGATCTGCTGTCTGCTCTACACCTGTGCTTCTATCTCCGCTCTGAGCCGGAAAACAGTTCACATGAGGCGTGCTTTGAGCAGTATGCAGTCGGGGTGGAACAGTACACAGAAGTCACGGGTCGGTTCATACATCACGGTTCGGTACGATTTCGGTACAATGGAGGGAAAATAAAAAGACAAAAAGACCTTGCGATATGTTTGGTAATTGTACCTGAATGAATTTAAAATGAATTTGCTACATTTCAGATCAATATTTTTGTTTTCCTTAATTTTAATTAACATTATTAATTAATGTAACATTACTCTCATCTGAATTATAACTTATTGATTTCTGTATAAAACCATTAAAAACACATTCGATTTTCTTTTTAATCAATGTATGTGTAACTTAAAAATAAACAGATTAGTGCTCCTACTCCGAGGACAAGAAATGAAAACCAATGCAATATGATGAATGTCCAAAAGATGGAACACAGACTGTTTTGAAATGGGGTTGGATAAATATTTTTTGCTTTTAAAACAGTGTGTGTGTGTGTGTGTGTGTGTGTGTGTGTGTGTGTGTGTGTGTGTGCGTGTGTGTGTGTGTGTGTGTGTGTGTTATTTTGGTTGGGTGACAGTTGTAGGTTACAGTTTGACAAGACTCTCTCTCTCTCACACACACACAGTTTGATCGCGCCCGCACCTCTGCACACACACACACTCCAGCATTGCAATCTTGACATCGCAGCCTGTTCAATATGCGGTCACACCAAACGCGAATAGAGCGTCAAATTCACGTCTAGTTCGACGCTAACCCAAAGCGAATAGGACACGTATAAAAAAAAAAAGCCAACGTTTGAAGTGAACGTGCGTTCAGAGCAAAGCCGTGGTTACAGATTATGTGTCCCTAAAGAACCCGCGTATCTAACAGTAGTTCCGCATTACATTAATTAATTTGCACGTGAGTTATTTATTTTTATACCGTGTATTCTCCGTGTAAATTCGTGCACCGAACCGTGACGCCCGTACCGTTTCGGTTCGATACGAATACATGTACCGTTCCACTCCTAGTATGTCCCGATCGCTGTGAGGCGTGACACGTTTAGGGCCACTGTAGAAACATGTCGGCGCATTTCAATGTAAGGAGACCCGTGGTGTGAGTAGATAGAAATGCTTATTCTAAGGTAATAAAAACATAACGGTTCATTCTGTAAGGTCTTTATACACCAGTGAAAACAGTTATGTATATGATATTGCATTTCTGTCAACAGATCCTCCTAATTATTACACAATGCACCTTTAAAACAGAAACCAGAAAAATTAAAAATGGAAAATCTGGAATTTGGGGAATTTTTTTTTATAAATTCTTAAAAATCACAGTAACGGTTCCCAGTTCCTTTAGAATTGAACATAAGCTAAAAAAACATTTTTGGATCTGTGATGGCAGTCTGAATGATTGAGTGATGACTGTACACGAGTGCTGTTCCAGGCCCGGGACAGTGGACACGTGTGTGTGTGTGTGTACCTGCGGTAGAGCGGCTCCACGGTCAGGTGGAGCAGTCGGCACAGAGCGATGGCGATGGCCCTGTGGGAGGTGGCGTAGAAGGCTGGCATCTGATCCATGATGCTGTGAGCGTGCTGCCAGTCCCCGATCCTCAGCAGAGCCTCCAGCAGACCCAGCTTCTGGTTATCAGGAGGCTGACACGAGAGGGGCAACACATTGGAGGAGCGCAGGACACACACACATCATTACATGCTCTTCTGCCAGGAGGCTGAGGGATTCTTATCTTCAGAGACACACACACATCTGTGTTGTTCCTTACAGCGCACAAGTCACACTAATGCAGAGTCTAATTATCCACAACAACTACTGCAAAACCTGGGTTTTCATATGTTCATTTGGAAGGGGACAAACGTTTAAACTAGGCTGCCACTAACAATGCTTTGATAATTTGTGAATTTTGTTTTTTATTCATATTTTATTTAAAGCACAAGACCACATGACACTATACTCATAGCGCATTCTTTGCCTTTAATATAAACATGCTTTGAATGTCTTGTGTTATCCAATTTTTGGATAACTTTTTTTCTCATTAGTGACGTCACTGGCAGGTTTTCCACGCAAATTGTTCTGATTTCCCTTTACTTTTAATTTAAAAAAACAACAACATTAAATTCGCTTCATTATTTGATTAATCATTCAGACCTGGTTTAACATCTTCATTATCAACAGACAAACTAATATATATAAGAAATGATTATTGAGTTTTTTTTTCTTCTTCTCTTTTTTGTTTTTTTGCTACTACCCTTAACTCGATCCATTAACTACCAGTTGATGGATGATTGTATGTGCTGCCATGAGACACCTGTACCACAGTTCTGATATTGTAAAACTATTAAACAATTCTTTAATAAAAAAAAAGGAAAAAAAAGAAAAAAAAAAGAAAAAAGAAATGATTGCCGCATTTGGTCGCGCGCACCTTCTGTTCCTCCCTGGAAGCCCAAACTTAACATCCAAATCAGCCAAATAAGTGAGTGTTGTAAAAAGCCGGTTTGGTGAGTATCCTCGTAATATCAGTTGGTTAAGTCTTAAGTTAATGTAAACACTGAGAAAGAGTGTGTGTGTATCAGAATATTGGACCCGCGAAGCTCTTAAAGTGACAGAAGCCTAATAAACCTGCTGCATGTTAATCAAACAAATGACAGAGATATAATCAGTCGCTGCTCTTGAATGAATAAACTGTAGTTTTAATATTAAGGATTAGTTTATATTTAATGTATTTAATGTATTAAGGCTGTTACTGATCTGAACACCAATAGTTCTTATTGTATTGCTGGGTGTTTACTTCTCTTCTAGTCAAGTCAAGTCATCCTCATTTATATAGCGCTTTTAACAATATAGATTGTCTCAAAGCAGCTTTACAGAGATAAACTTAATATAATTTAAGGTAACAGAGATTGGTTTGGTTTTATGGCGGTTCTTGAATAATGTTATTTTCCAGCTAAAGTTAGTTTTGATTGATTCACTTCCGGTGAAATGATCATTAGTTATTAAATTAGGGGCCGCTAAGACGACACCGTTCTCTCTAAACAGACTTTAAACTGAACCTGTGATAAACGCTGACGGCGTTCACATGCGCATTAAGAGTTGATTCTATAGTTATGTGCGTTTGAATATATGTGCGCTGGTGTGTAATTCCCTACAAACCATACCTAAACAAACTACTTGTCTTGCCTATAAATTTGATACAGAATTGTATTTTATTTTATCACTTCTGTAACAGTTTTAAGGATTTTTACTTAAATAAATTAACCTAGTATTAGTTTTTGCTGAATTATTGATAATATTGACATTTAAAATGACTCGCATCATGAAATAAGATTATATCACCCACCAATGATCGAGTTAAATAATCGTGATTTCAATAGAGCAAAATAATCATGATTATGATTGTTCCCATAATCGAGCAGCCCTATTTACTTCTGAATAATGATCCGAACGTTTTTAATGTCTATCGCACAGCATTTTAAAGTTCTACATACATTCTGTATGCATCATCTGTCATTACACAGTCTAGATTTAATTTAAAGCATTAACTTAGTACACAGCATGACTAAATTGCAGCTTATCTCTGCGTCTGGAAGTGCGTTTAGTGACTCAGCCTGTCAGACGGAGCGTCCCTGAGAGCACGAGTATCTGCTGTGATCAAGCACCTGATCAGCAGAGCAAAGACATTACATAACGCTGACATTTACATGGATTTATACCATGAAAAGCTAAAAAAAACTAAGTCAACAAACTAATCTTCTGTCAATTTGGGACAGCCAGTTCATTTCTGGGAGCCAGTTGAAATCGACAAAGTATAAACACAATGTCAATAAGAAATGCATTACGATTTAATTTATTGACAGTGATAATCATTAGCAATGGACAGAAGAAAATCTAATAGTGTATGTCAAATGATTGTAAATGCAAAATAATAGTCCTGCTATGTTTCTATGTGCTACTTTGTTGTAAAATTTATTACTTTTCAAATCAGTCACAGATTTGACACAAATTCACAGATTTTTAAATATAAAACCGTTGTAAGCACTTTGTTTTATGATCTGTCCTGACAGTGCTTACTTTTTATTTCATGAATAAATGTGATAAGTTAATATTGCTAACTGTTTCTTTGCATTTATCTTGGATTTATTGTCAGTTCACACCATTCGTTATTAATAACAAACAATAATAACGTTCTTCAGTATGGCTTTGGAATGACATGAGCGAACAATGACCTTTTTTTTGTGTGGTTTCCTATCCCTTTAATAGCAACACTAAACCGTGATTTTCGCATATCCACTAGTGGTGCAGGAGTGACACGCTTCGGTTTAACTTGACTTAGTTACCTTCTCATTCTTCTCCTCTTCCTTCTCCTTTTCCTTCTCCTTGTCCTCGCTCTTTTCGGAGGGCACGACCACCATGGTGAGTTTGCGGGCGATCTGCTTGGCCTCCAGGTTCTCCCGCTTGTGCTCTTCCACGATGTTGGAGTCCAGTGGGAGGAGCTGCGTGAAGAGACACGAGTGTTTCTCAGTGTTAATTAATATCCTCCCATGATTTAACCGTGGTATTAACCCTCTGGGGTCGGCAAACGCGCCGGCGAGTTTTGCTCGATTTTTTTCACATAGCAGCAAAATAGACTTAAAATAAATTTTTGGTCATACAGACTTAAGAAATATGAAAAAAATAAACTGTTAAATGTCTACTTTTTTATGTGTACACTTACAATCGAAATAGAACATTGTGCTTTTGTAAAATAAAGAAAATAAACAGGGTGTGATTTCTGGCTCTACGTCTCCGCGAACTTTTTCTTTGGAGCATGTCTCTAAACTTAAAACTCAGCGAATACTATTCACCCAGGCATGAGCAGTATATCTTTATAATCATTTAAGTGTGTACTTTTAAATGGTCTTATTCAAAACTAAAACAAATATTCTCTGTTTATGTAATCTATATAAAAAGAGAGAGATGTCAGTCGTTCTCATTTCAGCTCATTACCTGTTAATGTGACCACGCCCACGGAGAGCGCGCGCTATTCAAACGCAAATGATCTGAGGCGATACATGCAAACCTGTGAACGCCCACATCAACTTGATAGTACATTAATCTGATTAAACTTGGTGTGTTTTGTGTCGTCTTGCGAGGCTGTGAGGTTGCGAGGCTGTGAGGCTGTTAGTTTCACTTCGAGGAGCAACGGATCCAGTTGAGGATTGCGAATAGTAAGTTATTTATTCTTAAGTGCTTTGTTCTAATCGCGATATGGAAGTGCGCCTGTAAACCGCAAAAAACTAAATATGAATCGCGTTTGTGTGTGAAATAATGAACGGCACAGATGCCCACTGTTGTTTACTATGTTACAAACGAAATATGAAAGACAACATTTCGTTGACTAGTTTTGGATAGATAATAAAGTTTTTACTGTAAAATAGACATCAAATAAGCTTTTGTTAGCCAGTTTCTGCTCATATGTTAAATATATAGTATTTTTTGTCAAAAATAAACTCAAGATGTTATTATAGTGTTTGTTCCAATGTAGGCTATATTCAAACTAATGAATCCTTAACTTTGAAATATTTATGATAACATGTAGCCTATACTTTAAAAAAAGAAAGATTACACTTGAAATATTGTTAGAATTGTCATTGTTGTTGATTTACATGAACACTTTTTAATAAAACAGCAAAAAATATTTTTACAAGGTAGATATACCCAATATAAGTCTTCTCATTAAATTATTTATTATTGTTTTTTATTAGTGACACATTTGGGGAGAGGATATACTCCAAAACTTTCTGAAAGTACAGTATGAGAATTAACTGCACAATTACTAGAAATGTTTACCTTGGATATTATACAATTTGCATGGGAAAAAAAAAATATTTTTCCCCCCCAAAAAATATACAAGATGTTTCCAACTCTAACTTTGAACCAATTCTGTAGAATGGCCTATTTGAACAGGATTTGTTTCCAACTATGACTATGTACTAAAAACTTTTGACTGCTTTTGACTTTCATTTATATTTGGAGATATATATATATATATATTGTCATCAAATTCTTTCTTGCGTGACACACCTGTGCGATGGGGTTATTATGCAGGTCATTGTCTTAGGTGTGATTCACGTCCCCACGCATATTGCCTTTCCAAACAAAAAGTGTCTTACAAAATTTAAATCAGTGTATTGTTTTATGTGAACGATTAGGCAGGATGATTTTCAGATCATTTTGAAGAAAGCTCTAGGTGACAAGATCCATCAGTCAAAAGTATTTTTGACAAATATTTAGTCTGTGTTTTGTGGCCTTATTTCAGAAACTTTTTTTTTTTCAATAACCATGCATAAACAATATTCTCTCAAAGATACAAACATGAACATACATGTTGCTCACATATTATGGTAGCCATGTTTGTGCTAAATAGAGTGTAATTTCACCTGTGCCATTAATATGTTTATAAGCAACTGAAAAAAGCACAAATGTCAGGGCATGTCAAAACATCTCAAGGACCCCAAAAACACCTTAGACCCCAGAGGGTTAAAGCGAGCCACCATATTGTGTATTTCTGTTGCAGATTTTGCAACTGTATTTCTCTCTCTGGACATGAAATGTGAATATCTAAATGGCATTAACTCAAGCATGACGTCAAGCTGGCAATATGTTGTAAGCTGCTCTATAATGAGCGTGATGCTCCAGATACATGTAGGTCCCACCATCAAATATTCAATCTTGTCCACATTATAATACCATGTGTAAATAGAGTCAAAGTGCACCTGTAATTCTAATAAGCAGAATTATGTGTTTAAACTACCTAAAAGGATGGCATTTGCTGCCTGTTCTCTTCAAAAGGACAATTTTGAATCCCATTAAGACAGAAAAGGAAGATGCGGTTAACATAAAGTATGAAAAAAAGTTCATAACATCTTTCTCCCAGGAGCACAGATTAGGGGAAAAACATGAAGCGACTCGCACACGGAAATGCATTTAAATGCAGTTGTCACTCCTGAAACATTGCAGTGTGTATGTGGCCGTTGGTCTACAATTACAAACCTATGGTCACATTTGTATAGTTTCAGTAGTTTTTAAGCTGATGTATGGCATGATTATTCCACTCACATGAGCGTAGAGGTCTTCAAGCGCGATGAGGTTGTGTTGAAGAAGAGCTGCAGCGATGTGGTATAGAGATGATGGCGTTTCTCCATTCGGCTCCTGTGGACACACACATAAGCCAGATCAACATGACTACAGACAGGGATCTCTTTTAGGAGCAGGGCGGACAAATACAGGTGTGCAAAATAATGCTCAAGTTTATCTACTTCTGTACATTTGAAAAAAAGTTCAGTCAGAAAATCATACTTGACGAAGCAGTCATCTTGGATGAGTCAGGGAATATTACAGCACAATGATATGAATTAAAACTAAAGGGAGAGTTATTAGAATAGTTGCCATGCCAACTGATATATCCTGCACTGCAATGACGAACAATCAGACACAACGACTGGGGAAAAATCTCAGAAATATCTCAACACTGGCTGTGCTTTAAAACCCAGTAATGTGCCTAACTTACTGACTAAAAATGTAAATGCCTATATGAGAGCCAAACCAGGGTCAGAATTATTTTTCCCATTAAGGGCTTTTAAAGCTTGTAAAGGCAATTTTTATAATTACTTTATTAATATTATCTGTGTTGTGTTTTTGGTCTACTGTAGACTGCTACAATTTTTTTTTTTTTAATTAAGCCATCTTTACACTGCAGAGAAACTTATGATTATTTATTGGATATCTGCAAAATGTGTAAAAAGAAATGTAATGCAACGTGATCAGATGTAAATGTAATGCCGTAATCAACACTGTTAATTCATTTAGCATTTTCATTTATTTGTGATTTAGTTTAATTCGGCTGTACTAGATTTAGTTATAAAAGTTATTTCGCCTTTTTAGCCCCCTCATCTTGAATTTAGGGGCATTTTGTTCATTTTGATGACATTTTTGCCCCAGTCCCAATTGATTTCTAAACAGGCAGGCAGTTTAGCATATACTAAAACACCAACACTGTCTAGGTTTGGAGCAAAAGTATTTAAGTCACATCAGTCACAGCTATTTTTTTTTATTTAGTCTTAGTCCTGAGTAAAATATATTTTTAAATTTTATCATATTAAGTCTCATGTTTTGTTTAGTTGTAGTCGA
This sequence comes from Rhinichthys osculus, assembly GCA_029959095.1. NCBI lineage: Eukaryota > Metazoa > Chordata > Actinopteri > Cypriniformes > Leuciscidae > Rhinichthys > Rhinichthys osculus. The sequence continues at coordinate 6,914,977 of JARWKJ010000011.1, forward strand.
CTAAATGTCTGAGTATTTGAGTCTAGTTTTATTAGGGCTGGGTATTGACACCAATTTCACAATTCGATTCGATTCGATTCAGTATTGATTATTTTGGATATCAGGTACATTATATGGCAAATTTTCTCAAGGAAAACAAATCTCTTAACTAATGCTGTAAACTATGGGAGTTGGTTAGCCTACTAGGCTTCATTAGCAAAATGCTCTTCTTTAGAGTATATTTTTTAGTTTATGGTCACATGGTTTTTCTGAGGTAAATGTGGCGTTACATGACGCTGTTTTACTGACGTCTTTCCACGGTTGAAACACTGATTGAGCGAATCCATGTGACATGATACGGATTTCGATAAGTTGAACTCTATCTTTTAACACACTTTCAGACGTTCATTCATGTTTATTTTGTGCTGTAACTGGTATTATTAAGGCAGAAGAGGAGATCATGTGCTTCTCTCGAGCGGCGCCAGAGCGATCTCACGCCACAGCGCCAAAACGCTATTTCTGTTTTTGAATTTCGTAAGAAAATGGACGTAATTTGAAATCTAAGACTTTGTTTCATATCAATAGTAACAAAGATTAAAAGAACAAAGATATCAAAGCACAAAGATTATTGTGATTTAGTGGGTGGGATGAGCGCTACAATGCTCCATTCATTCATCAACTGGAAAAAGGATGACTAGCCTAATCGATTCTTGGGGTTTAAGAATCGATATCGGTTCGTAAAAATGAGAATCGATTAAAATCGAGAAATCGATATTTTTTCCCCATTATGCTGCATAATGGTTACATTGATAATCATGATTATTATGCTCAGAATTAAAAAAAAAGGGGTCAACGATTGTCGTCATTTAAGACACTTATTTTTACATTTCATCAGAATTATGGCACTTTTTCACCTAAAAAGCACAAAAGAAGAGAATGTCAACTCATATGCATGGCTCATTTTACCTAATCTAGTTTCCTGGTTTATTATGGGCCATTTACCATATAAATGTACACGCTCTCTACATTATGAAAACAGGCCAAACTAGAAACTTGTACAAAATAAAACATGAAATTCATAATAGTAATTCCAATATTTTCCAATTACAGCATAAAATACTATATGGTCACACATTGTGTATTGTATTGCATTTATTCAGCTTCAACAATCGCAAATATAGTCGAGAGATTATTAACATAATATAGTCATTTATCGTTTAATGACCTTGGTGTCATCGTCTCATCCTAGTCATGGAAAAAGGTCAATGACGAACATTTTGTCGTCTTACTTTTGGTTAGCGAAATGAACACTACTGTGTATTTAATTGTAATGCAAGAGAAATGTGTGGGTTTGCATTGGTGTGGGACTCTACCTGGTGGAACTTGAACTTGAAGCCGAGCATGTGGCAGAGGGTCTGGTGCTCGCACATGTAGGACTTGATCAGGGGGATGAAGAACTCATCGTGGTCCGAGCGACACTCGTACACCTCTAAGATGATGTCCAGCACTCGGTTCGGGTCCAGGTTGAAGCATCCTGAGGACACAACACTGCGTCACCTCATGATCTCAATGACAGTTATGACACACACACACACACACAACAGCTGTAATTATGACAGCTGGTTTGAGCTCACTCAACGGATCAAAACTTCAGTTCTGGGCTGCAGTCCCAGTCATTATCAGGGCTCAGCAGAGACGGCCCAGTGACCCGGGGCAAGAGTCAGAGTTCCAGCTGTCGTCTACCCTAACGGGTCACACTACATGTGTTTTTATTAGTGATGGGTCAATAACACTTTCTGTCCGATACAGATACTGCAACATCTGCCAATACTGGTGCTAATCAGTTTAAAACACCTAGTCTTCATTACCTTGCTAACTACACACTGTACTGTTTTCTCTTTATTTATAATGAAGCAAACAAATTAGGTTATTAGGGCTATTAGGTACAGTACATAGCAAATATGTACTGTACCATGTACGGGAGGGGGGATTTTTTGGTGGTGTCAATATATTTTACACCACCTTTTACACCATAAGCAATATTTTCAGATTTTACATACTTAAATCTTTATATTAGTGTTATTTATTTCTATAAAGAGAAATTGTATTATCTTGTTAAATGTATTCATCATCTTTCATGTCAAATTCTTACATTTGATCAATAAATTCAGTTATAATAATAAGACACTATAGGGCTGTTAGTTACCCATCAAATTACATAATTTATTGCGGTTGTAATCTTGCAGTGCGAATTATGTTATGAGATTGATTATGGAGCTGGAAATGTGTCTTTATTACATGCGAGAAAATAAATGATCTGAGAGGAAAAAAAAAGTTTGAGAGAAAAAGTTATCACACTGATAGCAAAAAAGCATTTCATGAGAGAAAAAAAGAATATTTGAGAGAAAAAGTTTTCATATCAATAGCAAAAAATAATATTTGAGACTAAAAAAAAGTTGAGAGAAAGTATTTTCTCATAGAACATAAAAAAATATAAATTTGAAGAAAAAAATTATTATTTCTGAGAAAAAAATCTCTCTCGAAATACTTTGAAAAAAATCTTAAATATATATTTTTTTTATCAAGGGGAAGTCTTCTGAATTTTACGAAATTTGGGAGATGTTCTTGAGATTTGTTAAAGTAGGAGATATTGAAGAGGCTATAGATGTGTGAAGTTGTAGTATATGCTTAATGCTGAACAGGAGTGTATGATATAAAGCACTGTATGTTTACGGATTTATTTTTTATATATATATATTATTTTTTTACGACTGCCAGGGTTAATGTGGAGGGGGAGGGATTTGAGTAAGTTATGTTTGTATTAAGTGTATGTTATGTTCGTGTGTTAAATGTGTTGTAAAATTCAATAAAAACATATGTCAAAAAAAAAAATATATATATATATTTTTTTTGCTATCAGTGTGAAAACTTTCTCAAAACAAAAAAGTGTTTCTCTCAAACCGCTTTTCTTTGCTCTCAATGCATTTTTTTGCTCTCGTGTCAGGATTTTGCTTTCGCTGTGAAGATTGTGTAATGGGCGGGGCCACGTTCTGTTCCCGGTAGGCGTGAGGCCAGGCAGCGAAGCAAGTGCATTCTGGGAGTTGTTGTCTTTCATCCACATAAGCCAAAAATACATTTTATGGCTTTTCTCAGTCTAGAAAGCTCCAAATTCAAAAATAATTTCACATAAATGACCCATTTTAAATACACATTCATCTTTCCAGAGGTGAAGTTTCCTTTAATGATTTTTTTAATGAAGGCTATCGGTTCACAGCGATCTGAGTGACTGTCACGCATCATTAGACCGCCAAAAAGATCACAACAGCTCGAAAGACGTCTATGCTCACACTCCAGTCTAATTAGCACATTCACAATTATTACATAGATTAGCGATATTTCGATAATAGGCTCTATGCACGATCGCTTCCGTGTTTTGTCTCAGCCCGCCCAGTTACATCCGGTGCTGCGTCGCAAGCCGTTTTTTTTTCATTAGGTGGAGATAATGGCAAATTACACTCGCTGTTTACAAGAACTTCCAGCGGTTAACATGAATGATGTTAAAGGGGTGGTATAATGCCCTTTTCACAAGATGTAAAATAAGTCTTTGATGTCCTCAGAGTGTGTATGTGAAGTTTTAGCTCAAAATACCCCACAGATATTTTTACATAGCATGTTAAATTTGTCACTTTTTGAGGGCGAGCAAAAACGCAGCGTTTTTGTGCCTGTCCCTTTAAATGCAAATGAGCTGCTGCTGCCGGCACAGGGGGCGGAGCTACAACAGCTTGTGTCTTTTTACCTCACACACACATGCACTGAACAATTCAAAAACTTTTAGTCTTTTAAGTTCAAACTGGAGTCAGACAAAGATGGAGAGACTTAAGAAGAAGAGACAACATGTAGAATGCAACAGGACATTTCTGAATATGTAGCTATATCTATTCTGTCATGATAATCTATAAATCGTGTTTCTGGAGGCGGGGTTTATGTAAATTCTAGGGTTAGTGATGTCACTAACCCGGGAGGAATGTCGTGTAGTTCCTACCAGCCGTTTGTTGTAGTCCTTAAAAAGCCATTTCTTTAAAAGAAAATATCTCCCTTTGCTTTGAACTTTGCAGATGTTGTTTATGCCTAAACAGCAACATTACACACTAACTAAAGTTAGAAAAATTAAATCAATCAACCACCCCTTTAACAATATTGTGAGGCAGTTAGCGGTCACACATAAGAGTAAGAAAGAGAAGGACATTAAATTATATATTTCGAGCTACATCGACAACTTTGAGGGCGAGTAATCTCTCATATCATGTGAAATCCGACTAGCGAATCGGTGTCTCGTTTCTGAGAAAATGAATTTTATTAAAGTTTGGCCGCTAGTACACTTCGCTATGCGGAGGTAAAGACACTGGCTGAGATTATACCGGAAATACGTCAGCAGCGATCGTGCATAGAGCCTATTTAGATATATTGTGCAGCCCTCATCATCATCATGTTTATCTGACGGCTGATCAGGAAAGGTGATGCGGTGTGTACCGTACCTATTAACGACTTGATGTTCTCCAGGACGACGTGGCTGGTGAGACTCCCGGTCAGATCCTGCCCGAGCTCCGTGATCAGCTTAGCGTAGCCTTCATTCTCCTCACGCAACAAGTTAAACTTCTGCTGTTTGTAACTACAGAGTGAAAGAGGGATGGTTACACCGTGACGGAACAATAACTTCATGCAATCATCTCAAAATAACGAAGCACATCAGAGCTGAGGTCTGGTGGTCACGGGCCCTCGGAAGACGACATGAAACCAATCACTGCATCCCAACATGCGTCGCTCAAAGAAGCGGCGTGTGCTGTGGGCAGAGCGAGGGCGTTCAGGGCAGAGAGCACCGCAATCTTGAGCAAACTCATTAAGAAAGACCTACACCGAGGCATGAAATTAATCACCATCAGGGGAGTTCAGCCTATGCCTTTCATTTACAGCAGAATGAGGCTGGGGACATTCACAACAACATGCTGAATGTGCAGAAAGTGTCTGAAAGAGAACAATATGAGCTCAAGGTGTTTTATACCCAGTGACTAGGGGTGTAACGGTACATGTATTCATATTGAACTGTTTCGGTACGAGGCTTTCGATTCGGTACGCATACAAACCGAACAATTCCTTGGACCGTTTTTCCTGCCGACAAAATTCGCGCTGGCGCGATCACCACAACGTTGCGCAACATCAAATGGCAAGCGGAACGAAACTGCGCTACTCATTATATTGTTCTTCACGGACCGTTTATCAGTTCGGACCAGCAACATCTGTGCAGCGCGAGCCGATCTCGATCAAGCGACAGTTATTACACAGCGCTAATATCCAGCAAAGAAAACATTTGAGTTCGCCACTGAAGTAATAACAGCACTGCGAGATCTAGTGAGAAGCATTCACATTTCTCCGTTATTAACCGTAGATCTCTATTAGATCAAACAGCGCTGACGTGGACACCAGGAGAAACATTGTGCCGTGTATGAACTAGTAATACTTTACGTCCACAGACCAGCAACATTCACCATGGATTTAATATAGTAACACTCACTGTAACCAGTTTGGCTGGAATAGTGAAATGCTTTCAAGTACTTCACACATCTTTTTCCAGCACTTCAAAACTCAATTATTATATAAATAAATATATGAAGAGTTCAGATGCAAAAGCCTCTAAGTGCCATTTGAAATTTTCAAGCTTGTATATTTAAGTTCAGTAATTTCACTCAAATGACAATTAATATGTAATCTTCATTGCCATTTGAGTGAAATTACTGAACTTAAATATACAAGCTTGATAAAAATGATCATTCTAGAAGAAAATTTCAAATGGCTTTTGCATCTGAACTCTTCATATATTTAAATGTTATTTTTAATGTGATGACCAAAACATTATTTGTTCATCCTTCAAAGATGACACCCATTTATAAACCTGAAAGTTTCGAGATGTAGGAAAACTCACACTTATTTCAAAAATATTTTTTCTTTTAACAAATAGGAAATTTCTCTGGCATTTCTTACTTTTTGCTGTATCGAAAACGTACCCGAACCGTGACTTTAAAACCGAGGTACGTACCGAACCGTGATTTGTGTGTGCCGTTACACCCCTACTTCAGTGACTAAATCTAAAAGCTCGACTGACATCTGAACTCAACAGAGGTCGAACTCTGCGCTTCAGATGCAAATGATCAGGAACTAAAGAAGTTGCTTTAATGTGAGGTTGTCCAATCTCTAGGGGAAACTACAGTCCCATGCTGCACTGCGAATTATATAATGGAATTAAAAATGATGGATAAATATAAAAATATTGATGACAATTTACTGGTAGATTATGTACATACAGGTGAAACTCGAAAAATTTGAATATCGTGCAAAAATTAATTTATTTCAGTAATTCAACTTAAAAGGGGAAACTCATGTATTATAGACTCATTACATGCAAAGTGAGATATTTCAAGCCTTTATTTGTTATAATTATGATGCAATTACATTAATTATGGCTTACAGGCTTTTGAAAACCCCAAATTCAAAATTAGAATATTGTGAAAAAGTTTTCATAGCTTTAAGCCATAATCATCAAAATGAAAATTTAGTTACATCAAAATTATAACAAATAAAGGCTTAAAATCTCAATTTGCATGCACAGGGAGACTAACTCTTGTACTATTCGCAGTGCATCATGGGAGTGGGCGTGCTCTAAAGAGCCTGTTTGGTGTGATTTACTAGTTTCGACTCTCTGATTGGTAGAGATTTCTCATAAATCAGAATCATGGGTAATGTAGTTTCTACACCAGGAGTTCTGCTGTAAACATGATTATATCAAAAATAAGTTGAAAGTGCTGGCTGATGATGTAATCAAAACCATCGATTAACTACTCTGTACCTCACAGTATGTCAGTCTTTAAATGTTTATGAGTTATTGTTAAAAATCAATTCCCCTATGGAGAAAATGAATGGGTTTTTACTTCTAGAACCAGACTGTTACACTCTATAGTAAGGCATATGTAGGACTACATCAAATCCATTTCATTTTTTTTCACAATGCTTTTTTATTTAAATATTGTTTTTTTTTTTCAAAATCTGTTTTTTCACTTTTAATTTTCCTGGGGTTCTGGGCTTTTTTTTCTTGTTTAATTTCTGGACTCTGATTTAATGGTTAAATTAAATTTTAGTAATCAAAAATCATGTCCAAATAATTGAAATCACAAAACAATTTTAACAACAATTTATTAAAAGTTAAACAAACATTTTTTTTATAAAAGCTCTATAAAAAGTAGTTTTTTTTTCTCTCTAAAATTACATTTTATCTTCCCCTGACTTCTATAAAATGACTTTGAGAGGTACATTCTACTGTACAATAGAAATACAGCATTGGTCAAAAGTGATGCCCAGTCCAAGGAAATGTACAACTTCACCCTTTAGCTAAATATTCTTAACAATCTGTTAAAGATTTAGTAAGCATATTGTGCCGCTATTCTCATTTTATTTATGATAACGCAATGCTATTTTAGCCAGGCTGTCATACAAACAATTTATGAACACATTCAAACTCAAGAGAGAACCAAAAAAAATAATAATAATTGATTATGTTTATGTCAGTGTATAGTTTTTGCTGTCAGCTTTTTTTTTTTTTTTTGCATAGTGAAATAAAACCTGTAGCTTACCCCTTTTTTGTTAAATATTTTGTCAGATAAATAACTTGAAAGCTTAACCAAGTTTAGTGTTTTGTTCTACCCTCATATTTTGATGGTTAAATCAAACTTGTAGGGTTATTAAAAACAATTATTATTTTGACGTGTCGTCATGAAGACCTTTGAGTTTCTGTGTGCATCTGATGATGGTTTTAGAGATTCATAAATAAGTGCAGACTTTACATTTTAAACTATTTGCGCTTCAGTATTCACGAACACTAGTTATAACGTGATTTGATTAGGAGTACAGCCCAACTTTTGACTTTTTCATCCAAAACTTGCCAAAATTTCCCGTCTTGTGGAAATCACAGGCCCTACATATGGCTCAAATTCATATCTATGTCCTGTAAATCCAAATATCTCTCAAAACCTTACAAGCTTCCTATTTAGAAATCATTTTTTACAAATGCAAAGAAATCTAAGCAATCTTGAGTTTGAGAGGATTGAGGCTGCAATGCCCATGTTGTCTCGGTAGGCAGCACATTAAAGAGTAGTGCCCTGCTGATGGTATAGGCAAGAGACACACTACTTTGAGACATTCAATGCTAATCTAGCTAGGCAACACATTAGGGATGTAGTAAGGGTGTCACAATATATCACAACGTTAACCTCATAGCATAATTGCCTTAGACATATTTCAAATAAACATGACTTAGGCAATTATGCTATGAGGCTAACGCATCAATATGTATCATGTATAGTTCACACAAAATGAAAATTTGTGAGGGAAAAAATTCAAGTTTTCAGAGTTTTAGTGTCAGTTCTACATTAAACTGATTTATATATAGTGTTGAATATAATGTATAATAATGCAATGGGGGAATATTTGTGTGTCCTGATAATGCCAGATGTCTGATGTTACCAGTAAAAATGGCTTATATTATTTTAAATATATCTAGTCAGTGACAGCACAAGCATATTCATCTACAATAATTCAGTATTTTCATCTTCAGAATCATGAATATTGTTATTCTGGTGTCTCTATTGTCCTGTGCTTTGGGTTTCAGCACCGAGTCCAAGACTATTCATTTACACACACAATGTAACACCAAATTTAACATTTTAATCAACAGTACATTTTGTGTTAAAGGATTAGTTCACTTTTTAAAAAACTTTTGCTGATAATTTACTCACCCCCATGTCATCCAAGATGTCCATGTCTTTCTTTCTTCAGTCGAAAAGAAATTAAGGTTTTTGATGAAAACATTCCAGGATTTTTCTCCATATAATGCACTTTACTGGGCACCAAACGGTTCAAGGTCTAAATGAACGTTTCAGTGACGCTTCAAAGGGCTTTAAACGATACCAGACGATGAATAATGGTCTTATCTAGCGAAACGATCGCTCATTTCAAAAATAAATAAAAAAGTTAAAGTGTTATAGGCACAAATGCTCGCCTTGCGAACTCTCCTGTTCGAACACGTCAAAATGAACGAATCTTTTTTCGAGTCACTTTAACTTTTTTATTTATTTTTGAAATGAACGATCGTTTCGCTAGATAAGACCCTTATTCATCGTCTGGTATCGTTTAAAGCCCTTTGAAGCTGCACTGAAACGTTCATTTAGACCTTGGACAGTTTGGTGCCCAGTAAAGTGCATTATATGGAGAAAAATCCTGGAATGTTTTCATCAAAAACCTTAATTTCTTTTCGACTGAAGAAAGAAAGACATGGACATCTTGGATGACATGGGGGTGAGTAAATTATCAGCAAAAGTTTTTTAAAAAGTGAACTACTCCTTTAACCTTTTATCACACGTCTTAGAGTATCGCAATAATATCGTATCGTGAGTTCAGTCTCGTGATATGTGTCGAATCGTGACACGAGGGTCTCGTTACACCCCTAGTGTTTGGGTTACACCCCTATTCACAGGGAAAGCAGCAATCAGTGGCGTTTAACACGGTCGGAACAGCAGAAAACGTGACTCACAATAGTTTGGTCTTGATTTTGACAATCTTCTGGTTGAACTGTTGAGCCTGTTTGATCAGTCCCAGAGACTCGAGCGTTTCTGGATCCAGTCTCTCTTTCAGCACACCATCAGGGACACAGATCTGAAGCACAACACACAGACAATGCCGTTAATTAGACACTCGTCACCAAACCAGCTGTGGAAGCTCTATCGTGAGGACACGGCCAGAATTAAACTCAGCAAAACACTAGAATAATATCCCAGCATCCGTGAGTATAACACTGCCCACATCCAACCTCAACGGCCTTCAGCTAGACTTACATAACACACTAATAACACTGCATAACAAACCTGTATTTGCATACTAATCAGGCGTACAGCGCTTTAAATGAAGACAGGTCTCGATGAGTCACCCGACTGCCATTATAAAGCCATCCCATCTCAAACTCATTGTGTTCTGCTGCAATACACACGCTCTGAGGCCTAGCCGGAGCCTCGTAGAGATCCTTCACAGTGCTGGAGGTTTGTTCACGGGAGGACAGCGGCCCTTAAGCTTTCATTTTTCACTAGAGGACCGGATTTGGGCCACTCGATACTGTAATGCAGCTAATCGTCAGAGTCAGGGGATCGGCCACACACTTGCGTATGCACAGAACCAAAAATCAAAAGAGCATTTCCTCAAGCGCAGTGTGAGGGAGAAGAGCTGCGTCTCGAAGCGCATTACTGCCACACTGTGGGCATGAGGACCGGCACAGGCTGCTCTACTCAAACACTGCAGCAATACTAGCAATATTAATACGAATAATTATTATTATTATAAAAACTAGATTTTTTTAAGGAATAATCACTTTTTTCTTCCATATTTTAATTTGAACAGTAAAGCTCTGTTGTGTGGCACTAATGCACTAAAGCATAGCATTCATTCCATATGATTAAAAGATTAGTTCAATTTATGTTTTGTGTTTTCAGTTGATTGCCAGAGAAATTAAAAAGGGTCTTGTTTATGTTGGGCCCTAAAAATTTATTTTACGAATTCAAATAATCAGAAATGCTTTTTGATTATTAAAATGTAATTAAACCATTCAAATGGAATCCAGATCACGTAAAACAGAAAACAGAACTGTTTTTTAAACAGAATTTGAGAAAGAAAAAGAGAACATATTTCATAGGGCCCTTAATATGTAATTTTTGTTAACCTTTTAATAAATTGTTGTTAAAATGTGTAAGCTTCATGGTTTCAATTAATTAGACATGCATTTTGATTACTACAATTTAATTTAACCATTAAAATAGTCAAAAAATAAAAACTGAATTTGGGAAAACATCTAACGGATTTCATAGGCCCCTGTGCAACATTAAAGAGACCCACACCTCTCAAACAACCCAAACATCTCAAACGACCCACACATCTCAAACAACCCAAACATCTCAAACGACCCACACATCTCAAACAACACAACCCAAACATCACACACGACCCAAACATCTCAAACGACCCACACCTCTCAAACAACCCAAACATCTCAAACAACCCAAACATCTCAAACGACCCACACATCTCAAACAACCCAAACATCTCAAACGACCCAAACATCTCAAACAACCCAAACATCTCAAACGACCCAAACTTCTCAAACAACCCAAACATCTCAAACGACCCAAACATCTCAAACAACCCAAACATCTCAAACGACCCACACATCTCAAACAACCCAAACATCTCAAACGACCCACACATCTCAAACAACCCAAACATCTCAAACGACCCACACATCTCAAACAACCCAAACATCTCAAACGACCCAAACATCTCAAACAACCCAAACATCTCAAACGACCCACACCTCTCAAACAACCCAAACATCTCAAACAACCCAAACATCTCAAACGACCCAAACATCTCAAACAACCCAAACATCTCAAACGACCCACACATCTCAAACAACCCACACATCTCAAACGACCCAAACATCTCAAACAACCCAAACATCTCAAACGACCCACACCTCTCAAGCAACCCAAACATCTCAAACAACCCAAACATCTCAAACGACCCACACCTCTCAAACAACCCAAACATCTCAAACAACCCAAACATCTCAAACGACCCACACATCTCAAACAACCCAAACATCTCAAACGACCCACACATCTCAAACAACACAACCCAAACATCACACGACCCAAACATCACACACGACCCAAACATCTCAAACGACCCAAACATCTCAAACGACCCAAACATCTCAAACGACCCACACATCTCAAACGACCCAAACATCTCAAACGACCCAAACATCTCAAACAACCCAAACATCTCAAACGACCCACACATCTCAAACAACCCAAACATCTCAAACGACCCACACATCTCAAACAACACAACCCAAACATCACACGACCCAAACATCACACGACCCAAACATCACACACGACCCAAACATCTCAAACGACCCAAACATCTCAAACGACCCACACATCTCAAACGACCCAAACATCTCAAACGACCCACACATCTCAAACGACCCAAACATCTCAAACGACCCAAACATCTCAAACGACCCACACATCTCAAACAACACAAACATCTCAAACAACACAAACATCTCAAACGACCCACACATCTCAAACAACACAACCCAAACATCTCACACGACCCAAACATCTCACACGACCCAAACATCACACACGACCCAAACATCACACACGACCCAAACATCTCAAACGACCCAAACATCTCAAACGACCCACACATCTCAAACGACCCACACATCTCAAACGACCCAAACATCTCAAACGACCCACACCTCTCAAACAACCCAAACATCTCAAACGACCCACACATCTCAAACGACCCACACATCTCAAACGACCCACACATCTCAAACGACCCACACATCTCAAACGACCCACACATCTCAAACGACCCACACATCTCAAACGACCCACACATCTCAAACAACCCAAACATCTCAAACGACCCAAACATCTCAAACGCCCCACACCTCTCAAACAACCCAAACATCGCAAACAACCCACACATCTCAAACAACCCACACATCTCAAACAACCCACACATCTCAAACGACCCACACATCTCAAACAACCCACACATCTCAAACGACCCACACATCTCAAACAACCCACACATCTCAAACGACCCACACATCTCAAACGACCCACACATCTCAAACGACCCACACATATCAAACAACCCACACATCTCAAACAACCCACACATCTCAAACGACCCACACATCTCAAACAACCCACACATCTCAAACGACCCACACATCTCAAACGACCCAAACATCTCAAACAACCCACACATCTCAAACAACCCACACATCTCAAACAACCCACACATCTCAAACGACCCAAACATCTCAAACAACCCACACATCTCAAACAACCCACACATCTCAAACAACCCACACATCTCAAACAACCCACACATCTCAAACAACCCACACATCTCAAACAACCCAAACATCTCAAACAACCCACACATCTCAAACGACCCAAACATCTCAAACGACCCAAACATCTCAAACGACCCACACATCTCAAACGACCCACACATCTCAAACGACCCAAACATCTCAAACGACCCACACCTCTCAAACAACCCAAACATCTCAAACGACCCACACATCTCAAACGACCCACACATCTCAAACGACCCACACATCTCAAACGACCCACACATCTCAAACGACCCACACATCTCAAACAACCCAAACATCTCAAACGACCCAAACATCTCAAACGCCCCACACCTCTCAAACAACCCAAACATCGCAAACAACCCACACATCTCAAACAACCCACACATCTCAAACAACCCACACATCTCAAACAACCCACACATCTCAAACGACCCACACATCTCAAACGACCCACACATCTCAAACGACCCACACATATCAAACAACCCACACATCTCAAAAAACCCACACATCTCAAACGACCCACACATCTCAAACAACCCACACATCTCAAACGACCCACACATCTCAATAGACCCAAACATCTCAAACAACCCACACATCTCAAACAACCCACACATCTCAAACAACCCACACATCTCAAACGACCCAAACATCTCAAACAACCCACACATCTCAAACAACCCACACATCTCAAACAACCCACACATCTCAAACAACCCACACATCTCAAACAACCCACACATCTCAAACAACCCAAACATCTCAAACAACCCACACATCTCAAACGACCCAAACATCTCAAACGACCCACACATCTCAAACAACCCAAACATCTCAAACGACCCACACATCTCAAACAACCCACACATCTCAAACGACCCAAACATCTCAAACGACCCACACATCTCAAACGACCCAAACATCTCAAACGACCCAAACATCTCAAACGACCCACACATCTCAAACGACCCAAACATCTCAAACAACCCACACATCTCAAACGACCCACACATCTCAAACAACCCACACATCTCAAACGACCCAAACATCTCAAACGACCCACACATCTCAAACGACCCACACATCTCAAACAACCCAAACATCTCAAACGACCCACACATCTCAAACGACCCACACATCTCAAACAACCCACACATCTCAAACGACCCACACATCTCAAACGACCCACACATCGCAAACGACCCAAACAATCCAAACATCTCAAACAACCCAAACATCACACACAACCCAAACATCACACACAACCCAAACATCACACACAACCCAAACATCACACACAACCCAAACATCACACACAACCCAAACATCACACCACACACACAACTCACACTACACACACACAACTCACACCACACCACACACACACACACAACTCAACTCACACACACACACAACTCAACTCACACACACACACCTCAACTCACACACACACACACACACACACACACAACTCACCAAACAGGCTCCAACCAACTGGGTAAAATGATCTCGCTTGTGTTTCTCCTCCAAACAGCCGGTCTCAATATCTGCAAAATGAACAATTACACATGCAGGTCAAGAAACTTCAGATGAACTCAAGCATAGATGGATAAATCAATTCTTCGTGTGTTTTGTACATCTACTGACATTTGAATTAATGGTTACAAGAAGTATTTGGAAAAAAACACAGTTTTTTAAAGATGTTTCATCAGCTGAAAAACTGGCATATTGTTAAATTTCCAATATTCATGTTTTTATACCATATCTCGGGGGGGAGAAATGGATATTCAATACTATGTTTGATACGCATGGTAAAATTGCCACAGCATTAAGGCATTAAATTGGAACAGTATCCAAGTCTTACTTAAACACCACAGTCACTACCATAGTCATTTTCATCAGAGCCTTAACTGAAACTGCTCTCTGAGACGACTCAGACCTAATGGCAATACCAATTATTAATAACTCAATAATAATTAAACAAACACATTACTGTTGTAATACTACTACGCATGAGTATAAACAATGCAGAAAACGAGCACTAAATCAGTTTCTAATAATCACAATCACTATGTATTGAAAAAACTATATTTTTGTACACTACTAAAAGAAAATATATATTTTTTCTTTATTTTTAACAGGCCAGTGAAATCAACAATCTATCTATGGTTAAAGAGATGTGGATCATCTTATTCTAAAGGTCATTTAACAGGTAAAATCTCTTTTTATTGATGCGTTTCCAATCAGAGAGATCATAAAAGAAAGACAATACAGTGTTTGTTTTGACATAGACCAAGAAATACGGATAAAAACTAAGCAGACGTATCTTAAAATCTTGTTTATGGCTATAAATGTGTCTGCCGAGTAGCATTCAAAGCTAGTCTTAAAACTGCATTTTGATTTCCAACACGTTGGAACGAAGTATTTATCGGTAATGAACTTGCAGGGATTCAGTGTAGGTTGTTTCAAGAACTGTTGTATCTCCATATAACATTAAATTAACATTTAAATCAATCACACTGGGCCTGACAAACGAACAGCAGGGAATTTGAGAGCTTCATTAGAATAAGTTCAGTCAGACTCTTCAGATTCAGCCGCTGATTTATGCAAACATCTGTCAGAACAGCGATCGGTGTGAACACACCACTGCAGTTTAATAAGCATGTTCACTCGTGCGTGGGACAGGCGCGCCGCTCAATGCAAACACACCCTGGCTCTACTTCACCAGGACAAATGAGATGACACTTTCATTAGATTGGGATAATCAGCATTAGCAGGTACAGACTTACCTAATATACAGAAAACGTCAGCTAAAACAGAAGCCATGTCGTCCCGCAGCTCCTGAAAGACAAACGTGATTGCGTTCACTGGCACGTCACACACATGTTTACAGTATTTCAGTTTCAACTAGGGGTGTGTACGAACATTCGAAAATCTGTTATTATTAGTGCTGTCAATCGATTAAAATATTTAATCGCGATTAATCGCATTAATGTCATAGTTAACTCAGGATTAATCGCACATTTTTATCTATTCTAAATGTCTCTTGATTTCTTTTTGTCCCATTATTTCTTCTCATTTTAATGCTCTTATCAACATGGAAAAGTGGATCGGCTTGCTTTGTGCAAATGTGTTTTATTGAAAACATCATTGGCATATACTGTGTTCAATTTCACACTAACATTCTCACTTGGAGCAAATAATCTCTCACACAATATAACACTGTCCATCAATAAAAGGGTGAAAGAAATACTGACGAGGTCCTGATATTGACGAGGGGGCGGAGGATTCGCATCAGCTGTGTGTGTGTGTGTGTGTGTGTGTGTGTGCTTGGCCATCATCAAGTGGTATTTCAGACTGGACGTGCTGCGATGATGATAGCTCAGTTCACAACGACAAAACACACAGATCACTCTGGTCTCGTCAATCGAACCATTTGGCAACTTTTTAAAAGTAAACTTTCCATTCAGAATCTTATTGGCACCATTTCGGCGTCTCACGCTCGTCATCCACTCAAAACGTAACGTTAACCTACTATTTGGCCGGCTCGCAGACTCAAACGAGTGTGTGTGGCGTCGTGCCTGTTGTTGTTTCCGGTCTAGCTAGATCCGCTTGCGCTTTGGTCGATGATGCAACAAAACGTCCTCGCGCGGCGCAAGCCATTGAAATGAATGGGTTTCATAGCGCAGTCCTGTTGCAGAAGCATGTGGAAAAAACTACAAAAAGTTTGCTAGGCCAAAAAGACTGTTAATGGCACGATAAAAAAAATTGACGCCGTTAAAATGGGTTTGCGTTAACGCCGTTAATAACGCGTTTAACTGACAGACCTAGTAATTATTATTCGAAAAATAAAATACTATTCGAATTTTGCTGGCCGTAAATGCAGTGAATCCATGATAAATCCCAAGCACTAACTCGCAGTTATAATTAAATGCACTGGGTGGCGCTGTGGAGCGTGTTAACAAGTTGTGTGTTTGATCACAATGTTGTCGTCTGCCTCGCGAAGTTTGGAATTACTTACTATCTTACTAAATTATCTTACAAAACGGAGTTACTTTTGATCAAATTAATTAATTTGAGTTATATTATCACCACCACCATGAGAAATCACATGAAATCCAAACAGTCGACTGAGGAAAGATAGCTGTCCATCACTGCATCACGACTGCAGGTAAGCGCAGCTGGACCCCGAGTCATCCGAGATGATGATTTATCTAATAGCAAAATGATTTTGAGACATATACTTCCTTTAAGTTTCGTTGAGGGAGACCGGTTTAAGAACAGAAAACACAAAGTGCTGTTAGAAACACCGATATCTGTGTGTCTCTGAAGCGTCTGTCAGCGCAGCGCCTTTTCTCCCTTTGAGCATAAAGTGCTGGCGGCGCCCCTGCATGTGGATATTGTTTTTCTAAACATAAACGTCAAACAATATAAACATGATAATCATACGCTGACTCGAGTGTGTGTGTACGTGCTGTACGATATCTGCCGCAATCTGCTTTATTAGGCGTTTTTTTGCCGTTCGCGCTGCTTGAACATGCTTTTATTAATGCTATTTTTTGTTTACACATAGGCCTAACTGTTTAATGTTTTCAACTAAAGGAAAGAAACTAACATATATTGTAAGCTTGTTGTGTATATTGTAGGGCTGTCAAATGATTAATCACGATTAATCACATCCAAAATAAAAGTTTTTTTACATAATATATGTGGGTGCACTGTGTATAATTATTTTGTATATATATATATATATAAATACACACACATGCATGTATATTTAAGAAAAAAATATTATTTATATATAAAATATTTATAAATAATATAAATTATATATAAATCTATATACAGTATATACATGAAAGCATGTGTGTGTATTTATATATATAAAATAATTATACACAGTGCACCCACATATATTATGTAAAAAAAACTTTTATTTTGGATGTGATTAATCACGATTAATCATTTGACAGCCCTAGTATATTGCCTAAACTTGTTCGGAAATGGTGACAAAAACGTTAAAAAAATTCATTTTTAAAAATAACGTCTTTTTCGTTAAACGTCATTTAAATAAACGAATATTCGCATATTCGATTTTTATGAGCCCGAATATTCCAATGCAATATTTTTGAAAAATGCCCATCCCTAGTTTTAACGTCTCTATTTTAGTGCTGCCACTAACGACTAATTTTCTAACGACTAATCTTTCGACTAATTTTCTAACGACTAATCTTTCGACTAATTTTCTAACGACTAATCTTTCGACTAATTTTCTAACGACTAATCTTTCGACTAATTTTCTAACGACTAATCTTTCGACTAATTTTTCGATTAGTCGACTAATCTAAACGAAAAAAAAAATTGTTTGTCATTTCGTTGTGTCCATTTTATTTTGAACTCAACTGAAGGGCCAAAATATAAAATGTCACCTGTTGAAAAACATTATGTATTAATCTAAGCATAAGCATCTGCATTTTCATTAGGCTATACCATATTAGTCCTAATCTAATCCTCTATTAACAAACATGAATGTATTCATTACTTAAATTAGCTCTTTGTTCTGTCTTAAATTAATGCATTAGCTTACTGTACATTTTTATATGTACATTTCTGAAATGCATAACTGATAACATCACTGTGAATTGTAGGCTTAAGTAGATGCACTCATGCATTTTAGGTAAAGCTGCTTTGAAACAATATGTATTGTGAAAAGCGCTATACAAATAAATTGGAATTGAATTGAAAGAGTCTGGACTAGCCTACTACGCTTAGCTCTGTTGTTCACTCAGCTGCGCATAATAGCACAGAATTAATCAAAATATATATATATATATTGACCCGCGTTCTGTTTTCTATCATGCGCCGTGCACGTTTGCGATGGCGTAAGATGCACGCAAACACACCAGGGTTCGGTAGAATTAAGATGAGTGTGAAACCAGACCAACGCTGCGGGGGGCGCCGGGAACAATCGCGCTCTGGCTCGGACCGCAACAAACGAGCCCAGTGTGAAAGCCCCGTCACCTGCCTCCGCAATTTTTCATATCAAAGCAGTGAAGGCGGGGGAGGGGGAAGGACGAGGATGGCAGATTAACCAGCAGGGCACACACAGCACACAGACTGGTGTGTGGAGGTGAATTACAGTGAGCCGTTTGAGACGGGAGACCAAAAATAAATATGCGGTCAATAGTAAAACGACACGTCGACTAAAAAAATTGGCGTCGACTAATTTGCATGGTCGATTACGTCGACTAATCGCGGCAGCACTACTCTATTTCTCCCGTTCACTGGACAACACACTCGTGATGTGAAGTGTGTGATCGATCAAGGGCACATCTCAGCTGTGTTTAGAAGGAGAGTTTCATCTCGCTGGATGAGAGGTCACAGAATCAAAGCAATACACGTCCACTAGAGGATGGATGCCCGAACCGAGCCCGATGGTACCCGACGGGCCGGGCCGGGTTCGGACACATATTTTGAAATGACGTTCGGGTTCGGGTCGGGCTCGGTCACGTCGGCGCAATAAGGCATTGAACATTTAAAATTTAAAACAGCTTATTATAATGTTTGAACTGGATGCAAATGTTTGTTTTTGTGATTCAAATAAATTTAAAATATCACCCTAACATCCAAATACATGTTTGCGGAAATTTGTTTATGTTGCTGTGACAATGCGCAACACGTGCGTGCATAATATTGCATATTTGGCAACATGTGGCTGGCAGCGCAACGATGGAAGACGTTAAAAAGAAGTTGGCCTCAGGAGATTTTAAAACCAGCCTAAACATTGAAGGATGGATTATGTGAATAGATGTTACAGTTTTAATAGCCACACAGTTTTCGAGAAAAATGGTAAGAGTGATTTCCATTTCAATAAGCTGCATTTGTGTTACGTTAATGTTTTGTTAGCTTTGGCAATTTTTGGTAGACCTAGCTTTGTTCATTTAATTTCAATTGGCTATTTGTTTGGGCCTCTTGTGCGCGCCTGTGTTAAACGCGCTTTGTTGGTCGTGTGCGGCGCACGCTGATGCGTTGCGCACATCTGTAAACATTTCCGAATGCCTTCCAGTTGCTAAATAAAAGCGGGGTTTCTGCACAAACGAACGTACGTGTCATTAGTATGAGAAAAAAATGAGATTTTTAACTGTGTCGGGCTCGGACATAATAATCTTAAATCTTAAATAATCTGTAAAGGGATACAAATTAAACACGTCATTTCTTTCACCCAGATGTTGTTCCAAACCCATATGACTTTATGATCTTACATTAAACAAAGTCATATTTTTTAAGGTAGCTGGTTGTACTTTTTCAACCAATTATAATAAACTGGGGATGAGGCCCTCAAGCCTCAATAGCACACCAGAGCCCAGTGTGTGTGACTAGGGCCCTGTGAGTCCCGCAACGCAGAAAACGATTTGATGAATAAATGAAAAGTAGGTCAGTACACTTAAATCATATCGAAATGTAGACTAGTGTGTGTGAACATTCAACGTGAACACTCGCGGTGTTTTCGGCCTCTGCCGTCTCACTATATGAACATGAATGCATGAACTTCATCTCCAGAGCCGCTCTGAGAGTCAGTTCAGCCGCATTTTACAGATTCATTTGAGAAAAACTATCGTCATATCATAAACGCACAGAAACACGAAGGTCTTTGCGGCAAGCCGTCAAAATAAAACTGTTTAACTTGAAGAAATTGTGACAGAAATATAATGTACAGTAGAATGTAGCTGCGCCTCAATGAAATACTAGAATTAGAAATTAATAATTATTATTATAAAAACTTTAAGGAATAATCACCTTTTGTCTTCCATGTTTTAATATTAACAGTAAGCTTTCAAGGCAGCACTTTGTTTGACAAAAATGTTTAATTTCATTTGATTAAAAGAGAAGTAAAAATAATGTTTTATGCCTTTATTTGATTGCCAGAAAAATTTGTAAATAAATTATATTTTGTCAACTAATCAGAAATGCTTTTTGATTATAAAAATTTAATTAAACCATTAAAATGTGATCTAGAACAATTAAAACAGAAAACACAGAATTTGGTCAAATAAAAAAAAAAATAGAACGCATTTCATAGGGCCCTAAATATGTCATTTTTATAATTTTAATAAATTGTTGCTAAAATGTATAAGCTTCATGATTTTGATTAATTAAACATGCTTTTTTGATAACTAACATTTAATTTAACCATTAAAATGGAGTCAAATAGAAAAAAAGTAAAAATAAATAAATAAATAAAAAGGAACCCAGAAAAATTAAAAAAAAAAAAAAAAAAAAAAAAGGCCCAATGCAACAAAGCAAACCAAACATCTCATGAGCTACAATGTTTTTACGAATGTTTTCATTTTCATATGGAACTGACTGTCTTTCTGACTGTCTTTCTGACTGACTGACTGAAATTCAGTCTTTATTCATTGGCATTCTTCTCCTCCTAAACTTGGGAAACCCTGGACTATATTAATGATACATTTGTCATTTTGAACTTTAGAGTCTCCATCCTCACTAAACTCCCGAAACAAACTCCAAACGAACTTAGTTTGGGCCTGATTTTGTTCAAAATGAAGCCAACTTCACAGCAGTGTGTCCTTCGAAGTGGATGTGCACGCAGGAGAAGAGGTTGAGCACTCACCATGACATCAGCCAGGAGACCGGCAGCCACATCCACCTTCAGATTGCCCTGGATAACATGCCAGCAGAGCTCATACAGGCCGGACTGCAGATCTACAAGACACACACACACACACTCAGTAACAGCGTTCAGTTCCTACAGGCGTACTGATAACACCTGCACAACATTAAAGAGTTTCAGTTGATAGAACATGTGAGGCCAGTGCTTATGTCCTTATGTTTGTCATTCACACGCATTACATGTTTGTGTCTTATAACATCTTTCTTCCCTATAATGCATTGCTGTTCAGTTGATTCCAATGTTACCACAGTATGTTATTAAGATGGCTGCAAAAAAAAAAAGTGTTAAAAATGCAAAAGTGACTTATAATTTCATTCAAATAAATAAATCATGGCTGGAACAACTAATCGAAAATGAAAATCATTGGGTCTCATTCATGAAACACGAGCAGAACGGATTTTTGTGTGAATCGTGTGTAAAGTGGTTCTGGCGTAAATTTTCGGATTCATTAAAATGTTCGTATTTTCCAAATGTTAGTTGGTACACAAGAAATCTACACCTGCTCCCAGCCACGCGTACATAGTGCGCTTAACACCCGAACGTTTTGCTCATTAATAAGGCTGCATTTTAATTCACCTTAATCGGGTACATATTTGCACAGCATTTTGAAAAAATATTATATAATTACATTCGGTTTTTCTTATTATGAGAGCCAGTAATAGCATCTGCGATGGTGGACCTTCTCCAGTTTGAATACTATTTTAACGAAGTGAACTACTTCATTTTTTGCTCTCAAGCTTAATGTCGAACCATTTTCTTCTCACTTCTGGGAATGTTTGATTAACAGATGAAACTCCATTAACTGCATCTGTAATGCTGCCAAGCTTCCTTTTTTTTAGGACCCGATACGCCACTATGTACGCTTGAAAATAAAATGATGCGTTTTGAATGAACTTCTGATAATAAAACTTCAATTTCTGCATCTGAGAATTTTTTTTTTTCGCATTCATTTCATAATATGATGCCCATATATAGTTGTCAGTCGGATTTAATGGGTGGGATTTATGGTAATTGAGAATGAACGTGCACGCGCATCCCATTTATGACTGATTGGAATTCATTACACACACACACATTTCACTATCACATCTGAAGTTTACGAAGTATTTGTGAATCAGGAGAAGAGTTTTCGGGAAGGTCTCTTTACGCGCAAATCTAGTGTTGTCACGATACCAAAATTATTGTTTCGATACCAATACCAAGTCAAGAATTGCGATTTCGATACTTTTTCGATACTTTTCCTGAAAAGGGAGAAACACTCAAATATCATTGCTGTGCTTTATTTTAAAACTGGGACAACATTCTAATCATATAACACACTAATAAATGAACATATGAACAGCATGTAGGCTATATTAACCATTTGAACAAAATATGAAATATGAAAAATATAAAAAATAAATTAGAGCAATGACATTCAAGGTAAAAAACTAAATAAATATAGCAGCATTATCTCAGTTATCATAAGAAACATAAGATTTTATAAATATCAATGCCACTGACGATTCTGCTTATCGATCCGATTCTTTAACGATTCTCTTATCGATTCCTGATAGCACTGTGTGGAAAAAAGTAGTCAGGGGGGGGGGGGGTATTTGTTTTAAAAACTTACACTTGAGTAAGCAAACTGTAGCCTACTTTTTATGTAATTTATGAAACCTTATTACAAAGTGTTAGCGATTAGTTATACACCGATTCAGACAGATCAGTTGTTTTAACCATTCAT
>JARWKJ010000011.1:6938539-7058539 GCA_029959095.1 Rhinichthys osculus
CACACTTTTGAGCGTCAACTTAAAATAAAAAAGCATATTTCACTAAAAATATTAAATTCATTGAATCACAGACTAAATAATTAAGGGGATTTTACATGATTTATTCAGGTAGATTCCATGAAAGAAATCAAGCCTTAACTACTCAAAAATATTATGTGTAATATTGTTACCATAATTTGTTTAATTAAATAGCAGTAACAATTTTTTTACAGTGTGGAGTTACATTACTAGTTGGAAATGTTACAGCTGTATTGTACACTATAAACAAAAATGACATATCTTGTCATTACACCTCTTCACACTCGCTGCCACTGTGGGAATTGCTTTCCCAAATGTGTGAATTGGGACGGGATGAAAGTGTCACGGTAAAGACGCTAAACGTTGTTACGAGCGGCTGTCAAGCAAAGCCGTGTCTGTGACAGTGAACGCAGCATCTCTAGCACACGCCATTCACAGCTGCAATATTAAACCATCATACAGATACAACCTGTGATACTTATGCGTGTAGTGTGTTCTGTGTTGAATTCAGGAGATATCACATTATTAAGATATAGGGGTACGCAATTTTCCCAACATTTCATATCACCATATATTAAAAAAAGAAACCATGGTTTGTGAATATTTTGGATACAGGAGAGATGATGCATCACAGAGACAGGTGATTTGCAAGACCTGTCAAATTATTGTTGCAGCAAACCACAGTAACACATCAAATCTGCCCCAACACCTGCGGCAGCGCCACGAGCAGCTCCAGCCGCGCGGAGACATGCTCTGAGGGATGTGCGTTGGGTTTCGCAGCTCCCTAAACACCCTAAAATCTGTGTCAGGATTTGAGAGATGCTTTAGCAAGTGTCAATCACCTCAGATAATGGATCAAACACTGTCGCTTTAAACCATAGACTGTAAAAAAAAGATGGACGACGCCCCTTCGCTCTCTTCCATTGGTCAGAAGTGGAGCCGCCAGTGTCCCGATATGGCGCTGACATCTTGGATCTTGAGTCTGCGCAGAAGCGATCTCGGGACCAGACCTGCGCAGTTCTCTTTTTCTGCCTTATATGAAAGCATTTATCTAACTTGGCGACATTACACCTTGAATGAAGTATCAGTAAACTACAGTATAGCTTTTAGCATAGCTTAGCATACATCATTGGAGTGGACAAGACCATTAGCATTTCTAAAAAAAAAATGACCAAAGAGTTTTGATATTTTTCCTATTTAATACTTGACTCTTCTATAGTTACATCGTGCACTAAGACCGACGGAAAGTGTAAAGTTGTGATTTTCTAGGCTGATATGGCTAGGAACTATACTCTCATTCCTGCGTAATAATCCTGAAAATAGGCCACCTTCCGTCAACACAACGGAACTAGTTTCAGTCTTAAAGTGTCATTATGTTAATCAAAGAACGATAAGAGAGTAAATGACTCACTCAGACCCGGCGCCAGGAGGATTATTACACCGGCAGCCTAATAATCATGAATGCACTCCGCTATCTTTAACACATCTCCGGCGAACGGCTTCTTCACGCAAAAGAAAAACTCTTCATGAAGCGCAGTGAAATTCAGCGGCCGTGGCGTTTCCTGATGGATCGAGGTTGTTCGTTAATAGGGCTGGGTAAAAAATATTGATTTCTCGATATTAATCGATTCTCATTTTTACGAACCGATATCGATTCTTAAATCTCAAGAATCGGTTAGTCATCCTGTTTTCATTTGATGAATGAATGGAAGCACATGATCTCCTCTTCCGCCTTATTAATACCAGTTACAGTGCGAAATAAACATGAATGAGCGTCTGAAAGTGTGTTAAAGATAGAGTACAACTTATCGAAATCCGTATCTTTCACATGGAATCGCTCAATCAGTGTTTCTCCCGTGGAAAGACGTCAGTAAAACAGCGTCATGTAACGTCACATTTACCTCAGAAAAACCATGTGACCATAAACTCGTTAGTCAGCTAGAAAAATGAACTCTAGAGAGGAGCATTTTGCTAAATATATGCACCATATTACATATTCATTATAATTTTTAATGTTCTTCCATATTTAAATGCATGTTTGAATAAATCTGGCAAGTTTTTATGACAGCCACCATTTAAATATTTATATTTCATATAACTTTATTATAAAAATAAATAAGTGTCATTTAAGTGTTTGTATAGCTATAAACCAATTAATTTGTATTTTTAGTTTACAGCATTAGTTAAGAGATTTGTTTTCCTTGAGAAAATTTGCCATAGAAGATGTCAGTACCTGATATCCAAAATAATCAACATTGAATCGAAATCGAATTGCAAGCTTGTGAATCGAAATCGAATCGAATTGTGAAATTTGTGTCAAAATACCCAGCCCTACTCGTTAACTTCTTTTTTTACGTGCAATTCACATGAGCTCAAAGCACATGAGAGTAGTCAAACTTTTACTAATGAAACAGAAAATCATTTCTTTAATGTATTTTTTTTTTTTTTTACTGGTTGGCCGGTCACACGGCTTTCATAGTTTTCAGTTACGTGACTGGTGCTGTTCTGCCCATGCAAACGCGCGCATTTTACGTTTGCCTTTAAATTAGCCATTAAATGGCCCTGCCGGTGATACCGGTATTACCGGTGTTGTCACACGTCGATAAACCGGTGGGAAAATATCCTCACCGTCACATCCCTAGTTTGATGAGGGAACATGTAAAATGGCGATGGAAAACGTGTGAATAGGAGTGAAGAGGACGCCGTTTCAGCCTTGCGTTTATAGTCAGAGTTAAAATGGCGGGAGGCGAAAAACAAAAGCGAGTAATAAAAAAAATTCACCCACTATTTTAACATTTAATAATAATAATAATAATAATACATTTCATTTGTAATGCGCCTTTCTCAGACACAAAGCACTACAGCATGTACAGAACAAAATAATCAAACATGGAAAAAATTAAATATATATATATATATATATATTAGGTCTGGGAAAAAATTAATCGTAATTAATCGTATCCAAAATAAAAGTTTTGTTTACATAATATATGTGTGTGTAGTGTGTATAATTATTTTGTATATATAAATACACACACATGCATGTATATATTTAAGAAATATTTGCATGTATATACTGTATATATATTTATACATCATTTATATTATATATAAATATACATATTTTTATATGAATAACACATTTTTCTTAAATATATACATGCATGTGTGTGTATTTATATATACAAAATAATTATACACACTACACACACATATTTTATGTAAACAAAACTTTTATTTTGGATGCGATTAATCACGATTCATTTTTTCCCAGCCCTAATATATATATATATATATTAGTGCTGTCAAACGATTAAAATATTTAATCCCATTAATGTCATAGTTAACTCGCAATTAATCGCACATTTTTATCTATTCTAAATGTCTCTTGATTTCTTTTTGTCCCATTATTTCTTCTCATTTTAATGCTCTTATCAACATGGAAAAGTGGATCGGCTTGCTTTGTGCAAATGTTTTTTATTGAAAACATCATTGGCATATACTGTGTTCAGTTTCACACTAACATTCTCACTTGGAGCAAATAATCTCTCACACAATATAACACTGTCCATCAATAAAAGGGTGAAAGAAATACTGACGAGGTCCTGATATTGACGAGGGGGCGGAGAATTCGCATCAGCTGTGTGTGTGTGTGTGTGTGCTTGGCCATCATCAGTGGTATTTCAGACTGGACGTGCTGTGATGATGATAGCTCAGTTCACAACGACAAAACACACAGATCACTTTGGTCTCGTCAATAGAACCATTTGGCAACTTTTTAAAAGTAAACTTTGCATTCAGAATCTTATTGGCACCATTTCGGCGTCTCGCGCTCGTCATCCACTCAAAACGTAACGTTAACCTACTATTTGGCCGGCTCGCAGACCCAAACGAGTGTGTGTGGCGTGCCTGTTGTTTCCGGTCTAGCTAGATCCGCTTGTGCTTTGGTCGACGAAGCAACAAAACGTCCTCGTGCGGCGCAAGCCATTGAAATGAATGTGTTTTAATAGTGCAGCGCTACGTCCTGTTGCATAAGAATGTGTAAAAAACTACAAAGTTTGCTAGGCCAAAAAGACTGTTAATCGCACGATAAAAAAAATGACGCCGTTAAAATGTGTTTGTGTTAACACCGTTAATAACGCGTTTAACTGACAGCCCTAATTTATATATATATATTTCACTGTATATAAGTATAAAAAATACACAAATAATGAAATTATAAATTAAAAGCTTGACTAAAAAGAAGTTTCTTAAAACAATCCACAGAAGCAGCATCCCTAATAGATGCAGGCGGTGTGATCATAACTTAGGCGCTTTATAGGAAAAGAGTAAGCAGTAGAGAAGAGTAAGAGAAAACATTTACAGCGTGTGGCCACGAGTGTGTGTGCACAACTCAAGAGTGTGTGTGTGCATATGTGCAGTGCCTGTAACTTAAGTACACTTGATAGTTTCATGCGCTTTTCGCCTTCACTAGTGTGTGATCTAAACGGCCCTGTCGTCTGCTGTGTTCAGACTAAAGTTGTGTTTAGTGTTTGCTACATTCAGGAAGTGTACTTTCGTGGAGCAGATCAAATAAAAAGGGAGTTCATATATCGACTGCTTTCATTCACTGACGAAACTTTAGGCGTGTGCAGTAATATTGAAAAGTGAGGATGCAACGTGTCGAGATATCGAATCGTGAGGCCAGTGACGATTCACACTCTTAATTTCCATTGCCCAAATCCAGACCATAAACTGATCCACGACCTGTGGAGATGATTGAGACACACATATGCTGTCGACAGAGTGCAAGTTGTCGTAATGCATGTGTGTGTGTGTCTGTGTGAACATATCAATCTGAGTACTTTGAAAGGACATGTATGCGTGTATGGTACGCTAGTGTTCGCGTTAAAAACGAAATATACTTTGAAATATATACAAATGTAAATCTCTAGCTCACGTGGAAGATTAAAATTCATTCTTCCAACCTTTTAGAAACCAGTGTGGATTGCTTTGGAATATCGGAAGACATAAAAACGTGAGACGAGAGATTTTAGTGGGCAAATATAAATAAACTTGGCTTACTTCTAAAATCTCATGTAATTTATTTTGCTTTCATTGTTCAAGGATGCAGTTGTAATGTCAATTTTAATGCACTTTCAAAGTTTGGTTTAAATTAAAGGCATAATTTGCACAATTTGTGCAAATAATAATTATATAAGAAACATTGCAGCAGTAACAGCCCTAAGAATAAGTCAAATTAGTTAAACTTACCTTTAACAAACTCTTGACCACTGGGTTTTCCTGCAAGGTCCTGGAAAAACTGTAAACTAGAAACAGAAGGGAAAAAAAAGCATAAATTAAGTGAACTTCAGTTATTAATAACACATGACGAGCAACTAAGATGACCCCATTTACACCGGATTAAACTAAATTACATCATAACAGATCAACATTAAGTAGAGGTTACTATTGACCATCGAACTATATGCTTTAAAGCTTTTTTATGTCACAGCTACAGTCTGTTATAAACATAACTATCATCTACAAGTTGATTGATCGAGTTCTGTATCATCTGCATAACTGCAAACATGTCGTTAATCTTTATCTGTCCCACACAGGTGAAACTACTGTAAAAGACACAGGTGTATCATGTACATATGAAGCAGGCAGTGCTCCTCAAACCCTGGTAAGCTACCTAAAAAGACAGCGTTGCACATGAAGCCTCTCTAGATTTTGACAATGCTGAATACAAAGGCAGCTTACTAGGTTTTGGACCAGATGCTAAACACACGGATCCAGCATGATCAGAAATACTGCATACACCACTATGAAGACCACAGTGCAGTCTAAGTAGGTGTCAACAATTATGTTTATATATATAATGTTTTGAGACTGTGCTTTTCATAAATGTAGGGCATATCACTAGGTTTCGAGACAACCAATATCTACCAAGATTGAACTCTTCAGCACAGCTAACTTATCTAACTTAACCTTTTCATCAGGGTTACGCAACCTCATAACACCCCATAATATTAACTTCAGGCTTGCTTAGGGTGTATACGATCCATGTTCGCCTGCACGAAACATGTAACACACGTTACATACTGTAACACACACTGATAAGAAGACACATGCTAATGCTAACCCAGCTAACTATATTAGCTCACTGGCGTTACAGTCATGAAAATAACCAATCTTGTCTTACTTATACATTTAAAAAAAACTACAGACTGTATATTCTTTATATGGTTAACAGTATATTAAGGTTTATAGGCCATTTTATTGAACTTTAAGTAATTAGTTTTTAACGCGCACTAGCAGTGGACATTGACAATGAAGAGAAAATGATTTATGCTTTCGACAATAACCCGCGGTAATAACGCCCAAAAAAACGTATATAACTTTATTCCCATACACACTTTCCATCCGATTACTAAACTCCTACTCACAACTCATTTTTGCCCGATTTGTCCCAGTTTTTTATCCAGTCAGACGGGAGGATAAGCGCCGCCATCTTCCTCCAAACACACTCACACTCACACACACTCACAGCCGGATGTTTAGCACACACACACTCGCGCGCGCGCGCGTCAATGCATCTCGGGATGTCGGAGTGTTTATTTTCAATTTATTTTCATTTCATTTGCAAGTCATTTAATATCTACATTTTCATTTCATTTTAAGCCAGCAATAGAAATTTTATGAATAAACATGTTGAGAAATTATGAGATAATAAATGTTTTAGAGATATCCCTGAGCATAGCTTCTGCTTTCTTCTTTCATCTGAACGGCTTTGTTGCTTTTTATAATTGAGTCTTTTGATTGTACAGACAGTTGTATATGCAAGCTTTAACTGTATGTCAATTATTCATCATAACACATTAGAAACATGTTGGTGTGTCTTCATGGGCATCCAGGAGGAAATAGCTAAAATACTGCATTTTTACACACTTTGCTACCAACAGAACGTACAAATTAATAATTAAATTAGAGAGAGATTAAAAAAAAATTTGCGAAAAATAAGTACACCATAAGAGGTCTGCATTCTTCCAATTAAAAAAACTACGAGTGATAATCGAGAGATCATAGGCCTAAATAATAATTGTATCTGGGGCTTGAATAACAGGTGTAGATTAATAGGGACAGTGGGAAACACTCCCCCTCATTTCTTTATTTGCTTCAGCATGAATATATTTTATTTATAAGTTGTATATTTCTGGACTACAGGTTCTGAGTCAGCATGCCAGTATCCATTCGTTGACTTGACTTTAAAATCTTACTTCTACTATACTAAACCACCTTTAGCGGGTTCTACGAACATACGAACATTCAGCTTTTTTTTTTTTTTTTTTTTCTTTTTTTTTTTTTTTTTATGAAAGAGTCACCGGAAGCTTGAGGCTTTTATTTTGAAAATTCTGCCGCATTTTCGAGCTTTAGTTTTGTCGCTTGAGACTTTTATTTTGAAACGCTTCCTCTTCCGCTGAGCTCAGCCAATAGGAAGCGGACAGGAGTTGCTTCCCGCAGAACGGTCGTGGCCGCAGTGGCAGCTTCAGAAATGTTGTATAAACTTTTGATAGTTGTTTTCCTCGCTGTTAGTTTACACGGCACGCCATCAGATGGGCAGAAAAAGAAGGAGGTCAGTGGATTATAACGGCTTGTTATTAAGTGTTTTTTAACCCCCCCATAATCATATGCTCTGAGCTGACATGTTTCTCAAAGGCTCTGACAGATTCTCTCTGTATCAAAAGCACATTAAATGGCACATTAATGTTTACTTTTGTGAGAACACTGTGATTCATCGGTAAATCACCTCGAATGAATTATTGCTCTCGGTTTAATTCAATGTACTGTGAGCTGACACACTTGGCCTGTATGCAAAGTAACTAAGCTAAGCTTCCTGGTGTTACTGCAGCCTATGACCTGACTGAATTAAGACAATGAACCTGTGCTGAGTGTCCTGTGAACGAATGAGTGGCTGATATATACATGTATATATATTACATATTATGTATGAAGACCTCCGATGCAAAAGCCTCTAAAAGCCACCTCTGTCAAAAATGAGATGATAATAATATTGAGTGAATGCTCTCAGTACAGGTGAAACCCGAACAATTAGAATATCGTGCAAAAGTTCATTTATTTCAGTAATTCAACTTAAAACGGTGAAACTAATATATTATATAGACTCATTACATGGAAAGTGAGATATTTTAAGCCTTTATTTGTTATCATTTTGATGATTATGGCTTACAGCTATGAAAACCTTTTCACAATATTCTAATTTTGAATTGTCTAATTTTGGGTTTTCATAAGCTGTCAGACATAATCATCAAAATGATGACAAATAAAGGCTTGAAATATCTCACTTTGCATGTAATGAGTCTATATAATATATTACTTCCACCGTATAAGTTGAATTACTGAAATAAATGAACTTTTGCACGATATTCTAATTTTTCGAGTTTCACCTGTAGTGTACGCTCATCAAATACTTTCACTTCAATCTCACTAAATCCCAGCCTCAACCCATTCAGAAATGCTGGTTGGAGGGGTTAGGATTAGGGGCGGGGTTGGGATTAGGCAATCAGGTACTGACTTCAACGAGGGGGGTAATAATTTGGCAGGGGGTCGAAATTAGGCACAACACCTGTACTTGGGTAGAAACACACACACACGTGTGTGGCAAAGACAAAGAACATGAGTTACTCGGTGAGGACTGAACCTGTGCTGAGTGTACTATGAGTTAATGGTGTGTGTGTGTGTGTGTGTCCGCCCCTGCAGACCCTGCTGTCGGAGAAGGTCAGTCAGATGATGGAGTGGACCAGTAAGCGCGCTGTGATCCGACTGAACGGAGAGAAGTTCAGGAGGCTGATCCGAGCTCCTCCACGCAACTACTCCGTCGTCATCATGTTCACGGCACTGCAGACTCAGAGACAGTGTGCCGTCTGCAAGTAAGTGTGTGTGTGTGTGTGTGTGTGTGTACTAAATATTAGACAAAGAACGTAAACTTACAGGATTAGTTCACTTCAGAATTTAAATTTCCTGATAATTACCTCACTCTCACGTCATCCAAGATATTCAAGTCGAAAAGAAATGAAGGTTTTTGAGGAAACAGGCCCGGAAGACAATACAATGCTGAATAAAGTTGTAGTTTTTGTGATTTTTGGACCAAAATGTATTTTCGATGCTTCAAAAAAAAATTTAAATGGAGGGCTACACTTTCAATGGAGGGACAGAAAGCTCTCGGACTAAATCTAAAATATCTTAAACTGTGTTCGGAAGATGAACGGAGGTCTTACTGGCTTGGGACGACATGAGGGTGAGGCATTAATGACATCATTTTCATTTTTGGGTGAACTAACCCTTTAAAGGCAAGTCAAGTGGATGTGCACATGATGGCCATTTTAAGTCCACAAGAATGCTAGTGCACGTGTAGTCATTTGCGACCGTGTGATTTTTCTAACCAATGGCGGACGAGTCGAGCGTTCGAAAACCAAAGTTAGTCTTTATTTTTGCGTTTACATTTGTGGTTGCTGCACAAAACGCACTAAATTAATTGCATTAAACAAACTTGATATTTCTCTATGGGAAAAGTCATGTGTTTGTGTTTCCAGACAGGCGGACGAGGAGTACCAGATCCTGGCGAACTCTTGGCGTTATTCCAGTGCATTTACTAACCGGATTTTCTTTGCGATGGTGGATTTTGATGAAGGATCAGATGTTTTCCAGATGGTAATTTATTGTACCTTTGTACTCCACCTCATACCTTACTCTTTTAAAGTGAACATGAAGTGGCATTTTCAATATGTGATATATTTCCAAGTGAAAAAAGAGTCTCTGGCAGGACTTTATATATTGGAAATTGACTGGATGTGCATATACACAGCTTAATAGAGTCAGACCTAAGTGTGATGACTATCGCTATAACACGCCTGTTGGTTAACATTAAAATTAGTCGCAAGGACAAGGGGATGATGATGATGATGTGTAGAGAAGATATTACATCAATGAGACCAGTAATGTGTAATATGAAAACAAATGGGGGGAATTATGATTCATGACATGTTGACATTAAGTGCTTGAATCAGTTATTGTGTGTTTTTACTTTAGTAATGGTTGGTTTGGTATGTTTGAGTTGCTGAATAGCCTAGGCTACTATTACACATCAATAAGAGCAGTAATGTGTCTAAAATCTGAGAAAACGAGATTGTTAAGCGCACCAGAATTAAATATAATATTCAGAATTAAGCAGTGTTGCTGATTTACAGATTCAGTTAACATCCACAAATGAATATTATAGAGACAATGAAAGGCAGTTAGCGTCTTTTATGTTTAGTTGGTGAATAGCGTAGGCTACTATTACACAGTAGCGATAATGTTCGAATGCCTTTCATTGATTGTCTCTATAATTGTAATCTGCATAATGACACAAAGTTGACACTAATGTAAATCTAATCTAAACTAGAGCCTGACCGATATAGATTTTTGGGGGCCGATACCGATAAAAAAAAAGCCAGACACCGATATATCGGCCGATATATTATATATTATAATTCAGTAGCAATATTATGTATGTGTATTATAGTACAGTACCAGTCAAAAGTTTGGACACACTTTCCTATTGGTGTGTACAAACTTTTGATGGGTACTAGAATACACAGTATACAAACAGAAAAAATATATAAATGTTTTGCAATGATCACTCAAATGTGGTGATCAAACACATGTGTGAGTGTGACAAATGTAATCGAGGCAGGGTGACTGATATAATGAGATTGATACATTTGAGCTCTAACCAAGTTTGCATTGCATGTTATATTATAATATATTCTAAATACTGTTGCATAATCTTCACTAACGACTTTGTCTTTTAATTTAGTCGCATTCTTGTCAACATTCATTTAATTTAGTCGCATTAT
Organism: Rhinichthys osculus; assembly: GCA_029959095.1. Taxonomy (NCBI): domain Eukaryota; kingdom Metazoa; phylum Chordata; class Actinopteri; order Cypriniformes; family Leuciscidae; genus Rhinichthys; species Rhinichthys osculus. The sequence goes on from JARWKJ010000011.1 coordinate 6,949,459, forward strand.
ATAAAACATAACTTGTATCAATAAATATATAAAAAGTGTCACTGACAAAACCTTATTATCTTCTATTTTTAGTCTTAATTCCTCTAATCTCTACCAGTGGAGGAAGAACTCAAATCTTTTTACTAAAAATAAATTAATAATATCATAATGAAAACGTTTTAATTACATATGTAGGCCTACATACTTTTATACTATTTTTAAATAAGTAGTAAGCAAAATGTACTAAACGTGAAACATAGTGTTATAATTATATAAATGATTGCTTGTGTAACGTAGCGGCATAATGAGCTTTAACACTGTGTCTAACTAAACCGGACGCGGCCGTTGTTGCTGGCGTCGCACCAGCTGTTTACCCGAGACGCGGAAAAGTGCCCGTTAAACTTTGCAGCGACACTGACTGAAAAGACTCGTTATTAATAAACAAAATATATTTGGTGTATTCACAATCATTACTTTTGTCAGTGCTTTGTGACAGATTTTATGTGCTTTATTGGCATCGCCACCCTTGCATGAATCACCGCACCCGCATTTTTAAAAATATTAATTTATCGGCCATTATAAATGCCGATACCGATAGTTAGGAAAATGCCTAATATCGGCCGATAATATGCTCTAATCTAAACTCCTGCTATGTACAGATACCCAAATACATGTCACCTAATATCACCATTATACATTGTTTTGCAACCATGTAGTTCAATTTTCCATATTTATTGTATGTCATTATGTCAGTATCAGTATTTGCTTTCTACCATGCACAAATAAAAATGTCACTAAACTCTTGCTGTGTAATTGTAACAATGAGCACTCAAACACACCAAACCAACAATTACTAAAAAGTAAAACGCACACAAAAACGGATTTTGAACGGATAATATGCGAAAAACAGACACACAGACAGACGTACTTTATAGATGGATGAACATTTTTATAATGTCACTCTGTTTATGTCCTCTTCAGCTCAACATGAACTCGGCTCCGACGTTCATCAACTTCCCGGCTAAAGGCAAGCCCAAGCGCGCGGACACGTACGAGCTGCAGGTGCGAGGCTTCGCCGCGGAGCAACTGGCCCGATGGGTGGCGGACCGCACTGACGTCCACGTGAGACACACACACACACACACGCGTGGCTTCAGAAGAGTCCCGTCAGTGTTTTACAGGCTGTTGTGTCCTCCAGATCCGGGTGATCAGGCCCCCGAGCTACGCCGGGCCGCTGATGCTGGGTTTGCTGCTGGCCTTCATCGGCAGTCTGGCTTACCTGCGCAGAAACAACCTGGAGTTCCTGTTCAACAAGAACGTCTGGGCTTTCTCCGCACTGGTGGGACCTTGACCTTTATGTTTCATAACAGGGAAATTCTGAGCCGAGACCGAAAATTCAGGATGCACTTGGGCAAAAAATGGAAATAATTAATTAATCTAACTTATTTGATAACCAAAACTGGAATAGCTAAAACCAGGGGAACGGTTTCACAAAGCTATTTTAGACCCGTCTATATAGTGTTAGACAAGTCTAAAATTTGCTCATAGACTACCGTATTTTCCGCACTATAAGGCGCACTTAAAAGCCTTTAATTTTCTCAAAAAACGACAGTACGCCTTAAAATCCGGAGCGGCTTATATATGGATGGTGAACACACGTTCACCAAGACGCGGAGACAGCGCCGGGCGACTTACGCCACTATCTGGCAATGGATCGTGGGTGCCTGGGCTGATATATCAGTCTCAACTGTGATCCGAGCTTTCACGAAGGCTGCAGGCAGGAATAATCTCTTTATTCAGCCAGCTCACATACCCGTATTTACTTCCTGTTTTCGGCCGAAGTCCACAGTAGTTGATTGTCGAGTTCGCGCGCGCGCGATCAAACCGTGTGTTCAACATCTGATTCGGATGAACTATCCATTTGAGCTGATATTCTCAGAACACCACACAGCACCGTCATCAGCTGACAGCTGACAGTCTGAGTCTCCACTGTTGCTTAGTTACCAATGATCGCGCGCGCGCACTCGACAATCGCCTACTGTGGACTTCGACCGAAAACAGGAAGAAAATACGGGTATGTGTATGGAGGGATTATTGGGACAGATTGAAAACTAAAATTCTAAAACTAAAAGTCTTAAACGAAAACCAAAAGTCTAAGTCGAAAACTAAAAGTCTAAGTCAAAAATGAATTTGGTATTTAGGATTGGGCATTTGGTCATTTAGCCATTTAGGATTTAGGATTGGGCATTTAGGGATTTAGGATTGCAATCCTAAATCCCTAAATGCCCAATCCTAAATCCTAAATGGCTAAATGACCAAATGCCCAATCCTAAATACGAAATGCCCTATCCTAAATACCAAATGCCCAATCCTAAATACCAAATGCCCAATCCTAAATACCAAATGCCCAATCCTAAATACCAAATTCATTTTTGACTTAGACTTTTAGTTTTCGACTTAGACTTTTGGTTTCAAACTTAAACTTTTGGTTTTCGTTTAAGACTTTTAGTTTTAGACTTTTAGTTTTCAATCTGTCCCAATAATCCCTCCATATATGTGAGCTGGCTGAATAAACATCATTTTTATTCATATCTTTCACATTTACTGGAGTCAGATTCATTGTGTTCACTCACATGGCTGTGCACTTGTAATGACACATTAAGGTTGTTAAGAGGCTAAAAGCAGGTTTAAAACTTTTCCCGTTTAAGTCAACAGGGTGCACATTTTAAAAAGAGGATAAACACTGTGTAGGCAACACCGGTTTTTGTCGTTGTTATCTGTACTGACAGCACTCCCAATTTACAAAAAAATGAGCTCAATGTTAAAATTGACCGGAGTTTTCCTTTAACGCTTGAACAACATTACCATGGGAGTGAACGTAGTTGTCAGAACGGTTAATAAAGTTTGACTTTATCTGACTGTTTTGTTGACATTTGTTGACATCTAGTGGACGCATAACGCAAACCCAGTCAAACGTTTGACTGCAGTATCTTATGCGCCTTATAATCCGGTGCGCCCTATATATGAAAAATGTTCTAAAATAGGTCATTCATTGAAGGTGCGCCTTATAATGCGGTGCGCCGTATAGTGCGGAAAATACGGTAGTCTAATGCAAGTTAGACTGTTTCACAAAAATAAAGACAAAACAATTAGACACCATACCTTACCCCCAGACTAACTTAGGTCTAAAGGTGATGATACACAGGGCAACTTTTTGAGCAATGTTGCTGGGCAATCTTCTGCTTGGGTAACTTTCCCATTGTAAATGGGCAATACATTTCTATCTGGATAATTGACCCTTCGCTAAGCCCCGCCCTCCCTAGTTACTGTTGCTACGCCTGTCAAGCACCGGTGTCAGACATTCCCAATGAGATAATTAGTCATTTTTGGCGAACATGTGAAATATCTGAGAGAGCCAGACAAAAGGGACTGCAGTATGCATTCAAGGGATATATCCACGACATAATATGCAACCGATTAGAGAATAATTTCTTAAAAAATGAAGCTAAAGCCTATAGTTCCAGCGCAAGCAGCAGCCGCCTCATACGCTGATCATTCACATGGGAAACACACAAATTGAGGAACAGCTATGTTCGTGCACAGCAGGGTAAGTGAAATGTGAAAATAATCTAATAATTTATCTAACAGTTTATCCAGATTTATCCATAAATCTTGTGGAATAACACTAACACCGGGAGTTAGTGTAGTTAACGTTTCTCAGTCAGGGGTAGTAGGCTGTCGATTAACAAAATGCTTAAATATATTTTAAAGTAGTATGTCAGTGAGCCTCCGTCTTGTCTTTAATCGTCTTGTTTTACGTTAAAATATATGCCTTATGAACAAAGAGCCGTCATTATTTCTAACTACCAAGCAATAGGTGTTTTTGTTAATCCTGTCGACATAGTTGTGAACGGGGTCTCCCACACTGCTTGATCACGCCTATTATTTCTCCCCTCGGCTTTTAGATTTTTCGGGAAGGAAAACAATTCCAAACTTTTAGGATACCGGGTATCAGATTTGCACAATCCATACGCACACAACGCTCCTCGCTCGAAAGCTTGCCATACCTCCCGCGCCTAGTTACGGTTGCTAAGACACGATTGGCCAGTGGCGGTTTTTGGGCGTGGCTTAGCGAAGGGTCAATTTAGATCGGTCGTGGGCCCTGTGTCTCATCTGGTTGCCCGTTGACAGCAACATTGCTCAAACAGTTGCCCTGTGTATCATCACCTTTAGAGACTGTTACCTTGGCAACCAGCAGTAACAATCAGTTACATTACAAACAGACGAAAGAAAAGGGAAAATGGCCCTTTCCAAATTAAACATTTCTTCTTGTTACTACATTCTCCGCTAAATTTCCCAAGTAAAATGTCCTTGTGACTGTTACACTCCTCCAACACACACATATTTTCCGCTGGGGTAAACTGCACCGAGCGGTTGAATGCGCTTACTCGATCCGCCATGTTGTTTTTTTGTTGAAAAAATGTCTTATTTTACCCAGAATGCATTGCAGTAGAGTCAGAGTCTTAAGTGCTTTGTGCAACGGTCTGATTTAGACGTCTGACTATCTACTATATCTAAGCCCTGGTCAAAGTCTATCTTTGTGAAACCGGCCCCAGGGCTGCACGATATTGAAAAAAAATGCGAGATGCGATAAGATTATGCTTAAAGTGTGTAAAATAAACTTAAATAATCTTTAAAATATCTTTAAAATGAAATAACCAACATGTATTTCACATTCTTTGTGTGACGAGAAAGCCTCCCTACAGCTTCTGACAGTGAACATCAGTGTTTTACTGTAGCAGAAGTGTTATTAACATCAGTGTAAAGCTCAGGGTTTCAGTTATCCTACATCAGGGTTATTTAACAACAGAAACTGAATAATCAAATGTAAAAATAAAACATTGCTCAGTCTTTACTGTACGAATTAAATATATACTGATTCTTCTTAAAGCTACAAAAGTTATTCAGCCAAGAGCAGCGAGTGATTTTCTCTGTCTCTTGTTCATGAGCCCATTTATTAAAAGCTGTTGTGATATGCATATCGTGATATATACATGTAACAGCTGTAACGTTCAGATAAAGGGAAGGAAGAGGACAGGGTCGGCTTGAGGAGACTGTGGGTGTTTATTCAAACTTAAAACTCTTTCAACATAAACAAAAGTTGCGCAACACGCGCTGGACAAAACAGACTCAATTCGTGGCAATCAGCGGTCACTCAATGTCTCGCGCTCTCGGCGCTCTCCTCTCTTTCTCTCCCGTCACAGTCCAGTTCACCCACAAGTCTCCACCGGTCTCTCTCAGCCACTCTCTCCTTTCCTCGTGGCTTTTATCCGTCTCCCCACGCCAATTACTGAAATAAGACACAGGTGTTTGTCATTCACACTTAACCCACTCACGCCGCACCTGTCTCCCGATCCTCTCTCCCGTCACAGACTTCGCTGAACCACGCCCCCCCTGCCACAATACATTTGCGATATTTCAATAATTTTGATATATTGTGCAGCCCTAGCTAAAACTGAGTTGTACAAACATTTAAATCGCACGAGGCAGTTTTTATATCACCTTTTGGATAACAAAAGATTATTTATGACTCAAATTGTGCTTTAAAAGGCTTATAAAAGCAAGAGTAAGGCATGATTCTGTTTTGTACCTATTTATGAAGAATGTGCAACATTTGGAGTGTAGAAAAATTGCGTGTTGGGTTGATAATGAGTTGTTTTTTGCCGAGACAATGGGATAATTTAATGATGATTTTGTAATGTTTTTTTTAGAATTTTGTATTAAATAAACTCTCTCTCTCTCTCTCTCTCTCTCTCTCTCTCTCTCTCTCTCTCTGCCTCTCTCTCTGCCTCTCTCTCTCTCTCTCTTTTTATCTATCCATCTAGTGTTTTGTTTTGATCATGACATCGGGTCAAATGTGGAACCACATCCGAGGACCTCCATACGCTCACAAGAACCCGAACACTGGCCAAGTGGTTGGTTACACTCTTTACCTCACGTTTGGTTTTATATTTTAAAGACGCCATGAAATGGCTTGACAATCCCAGCTTTCATTGCCGTGTTGGTGTGTGTCATTGAAAGTCTGTCACCTGTTTTAAATCATTCTAGAGAGCGTTTGATTGGACAAAAACTTCAATTTGTGCATTTGAGAAAAGTTTTTGTCATCTTGCATAAAGCTAACATCCATAGACTAAAAGCCACAAATCTTCTTCATGTTCCTTGAGGGCCACTTATGATATTAATAAAGTTTTTGCACAAAAAAAATCGGTTGTATATTTGCAAAACATGATAGTTTTCCACCCTCCGTCAGAAAGGCTTGTTTCTGGTGTCGGTAAACATGCACAGTTATGATTGATAACATCACAGCCCCCTCAGGTCACAAACTATCTCTAAGTTCTCACATCTACAGGTTTTTATATCAAATGACAACCACAGTAATATGTCTCTCTTTGATTTCAGAGTTACATCCACGGCAGCAGTCAGGCTCAGTTTGTGGCGGAGACTCACATCGTTCTCCTCTTCAGTATCCTTCACAGCCACTGCGCTCAGATCAGTTACACTGGGCCAGCGCAAACCCTCTTGGCATTTATAAACTACTGTCAGGATTTACTGAAGTGTAAAATTAGCGCTGAACATGCAGCTGATGTTATTGCATATGCATTTGTAGGAGTTTCCCTTTCAGACGCAAAATTTATTGGAGGAGAGAATTTAAATGAATCACACAAGGTGATTTACTAATGTTTGCACTCGTCAAGTTACTGGTGTTTGCGCCATTATTTACCGCCCAAAATAAGCATGTCTTAAACCAGACGCATATTGGTATATTACGTTGGTCATTATGGAAATTATCTTTGTGTCTGTGTTCTTTAATGTGTGTGTCGTCAGTAGATCATGAGCAGAACTCTCCTCTCTCATCTGTGCTTTTATAGGATTGCGCTCTCACACTAGTTCACTTTGAAATAAATTTTTGGTATGTTTTAGCTTACCTCAAGGGCATCCAAGATGTAGGTGTCTTTGTTTCCGCAGTAGTTTCAATTTTGATATTTTTAGGTCAAACCGTTCTTGTCTGTCAGTCATATAATGCAGGTCTATGGTCACCACCTCAAAGAGCAGCACAGAGAAGTCCAAATTAAACATGATTTAATGACTCGTAAATGTAAGTACACATTGATGGCCTGAGACACGAAACGAGCGGTTTGTGTGAGAAAGCGAACAGTATTTATATCGTTTTTACCTCTTGTAACCACAGCCACGTCCAAGTGATCTGAGGGCGCGGGCGCTTCGGTCTGGAAGTGATCTCTCACGCGTGTACGTCACTCATTGTTTACACAGAGATTTCGGAAGTGTTACCTTTCACTGTGAAGATCTAAACATATTTAGATATACAGGAAATCGCAATGGAAGATGATTTCGGAAAAAAATTAGAAAAAAGAGAAATTTTACGTCCGAAATCTCTGTGTAAACAATGAGTGACGTACACGCGCGAGAGATCACTTCCGGCGCTTGCACAGACCGAAGCGCCCGCGCCCTCAGATCACTTGGACGTGGCTGTGGTTACAAGAGGTAAAAACGATATAAATACTGTTCGTTTTCTCACACAAACCGCTCGTTTCGTGTCTCAGGCCATCAATGTGTACTTACATTTACGAGTCATTAAATCATGTTTAATTTGGACTTCTCTCTGCATGCTCTTTGAGGTGGTGACCATAGACCTGCATTATATGACTGACAGACAAGAACGGTTTGACCTAAAAATATCAAAATTGAAACTACTGCGGAAACAAAGACACCTACATCTTGGATGCCCTTGAGGTAAGCTAAAACATATCAAAAATTAATTTCAAAGTGAACTATCCCTTTAAAGGTAGGGTATGGGATTTGCAAAACGGCCAGCAGATTTTGAAAATACACAACTCAAAAGGTCCTCCCTTCTTTCCTCCAACGCTGGCCCTGACTCCACCCATTCGAAGGACATGGACGCACAATCATGCATCTGCAAAACTCAGATGCGCGAGATTGCACTTACACACTCACTCTCTCTCTCTCTCTCTCTCTCTCTCTCTCTCTCTCTCTCTCTCTCTCTCTCTCTCTCTCTCTCTCTCTGTACCGGGGCGACTTGCATTTACTGTGACTGGGTCACGAGCTTTGAGTATGCGCACGAAGGGGACGTATGGTACGACCGTTTGATTGACGCACTGACTGTCCAATGATTCTAGGTGGTCTTGGAAATGATTGGCTGGAGTTTTTCGAGTCCTGCCCGTTCCACAGATGATTAAATTGCTTCATTTTCATTTCAGTGCTTCTAAAGGCCTGTTCACACCGGGACAAATTTCGCGCGCGATTTTCGCCGACGTTTAACGCCTCGTGACTAATCAAAGGGTGTAAATGTGAGTGTGCACACCGGCGCGAAAAACGCCACGCGTAGAAGCGTCATTTTTTATAAAACGCCACGGGTTCGTTTTTTTGGTTTGACGTGCTGCGTCAAAAACTATCCGATCAATGAGATTGCCGCTTTTGCTCACGTGTCTGGAGCTTCTGAAGTTACAGTAAAACACAACTTGGGGGCGCTCAAACACAAAACGGTCTTGCCGAGCACACATACGTAACGGCGAAGAAGATATACGCCAAGTAGCGTCTACAATGCCGGGAAGAAATAAGACGAGGAAGATGCAAGGCAAGATGAATGTATTTCTGTTTTACATTAAGCGCCATCTAATGTCAGGGAATGAATTTGCACGTTCACTCGGCTCATCTTCAGCGAAAATCGCTTGGGTGTGAACACAAAAAACACGTTAAAAACGCTGGCGAATAACGCGCGCCGATATTCGTCCCGGTGTGTACGGCTCAGTGGCTGTAAGTGGGTTAGGAATAGGATATCAAGTGATTTTGAAAAAATGGTCAAAAAAGAAAATCACACACCCCACCTTTAAATTAGTCCAGAATGAGGTTTATGATACCAAAATCTGACCGGAAATTTGTTAAATATCGATTTATTCATCTATTTGATGTCACAGTTTTTTTTTTATCTCTACTACATGGCAAGCAACAAACAATTTGTTGGTCGCTTGTTTTCTTTTGTTGCATTGTGCCGTGAAGCTCCGCCCACACTGAAATCTCATTGGTGCTCATACCCGTGACATCAGTGAGATTTAATGTTTTTGTAAGGAGTCTCTTCTGCTCACCAAGGCGGCATTCATGTGATCAAAAGTAAAAACAGTAATATTGTGAAACGTTATAATTTACGATATCTGTTTTCTATGTGAATATACACTCACCGGCCACTTTATTAGGTACCCCATGCTAGTAACGGGTTGGACCCCCTTTTGCCTTCAGAACTGCCTCAATTCTTCGTGGCATAGATTCAACAAGGTGCTGGAAGCATTCCTCAGGGAGTTTGGTCCATATTGACATGATGGCATCACACAGTTGCCGCAGATTTGTCGGCTGCACATCCATGATGCGAATCTCCCGTTCCACCACATCCCAAAGATGCTCTATTGGGTTGAGATCTGGTGACTGCCATTTTAGTACATCATTTTAGTACAGTGAACTCATTGTCATGTTCAAGAAACCAATTTGAAATGATTAGAGCTTTGTGACATGGTGGAAGTAGCCATCAGAGGATGGGTACATGGTGGCCATAAAGGGATGGACATGGTCAGAAACAATGCTCAGGTAGGCCGTGGCATTTAGACGATGCCCAATTGGCACTAAGGGGCCTAAAGTGTGCCAGGAAAACATCCCCCACACCATTACACCACCACCACCAGCCTGCACAGTGGTAACAAGGCATGATGGTTCCATGTTCTCATTCTGTTTACGCCAAATTCTGACTCTACCATCTGAATGTCTCAACAGAAATCGAGACTCATCAGACCAGGCAACATTTTTCCAGTCTTCAACTGTTGAATTTTGGTGAGCTCTTGCAAATTGTAGCCTCTTTTTCCTATTTGTAGTGGAGATGAGTGGTACCTGGTGGGGTCTTCTGCTGTTGTAGCCCATCCGCCTCAAGGTTGTGCGTGTTGTGGCTTCACAAATGCTTTGCTGCATACCTCGGTTGTAACGAGTGGTTATTTCAGTCACTGTTGCCCTTCTATCAGCTCGAACCAGTCTGGCCATTCTCCTCTGACCTCTGGCATCAACAAGGCATTTCCGCCCACAGAACTGCCGCTCACTGGATGTTTTTTCTTTTTCGGACCATTCTCTGTAAACCCTAGAGATGGTTGTGCGTGAAAATCCCAGTAGATTAGCAGTTTCTGAAATACTCAGACCAGCCCTTCTGGCACCAACAATCATGCCATGTTCAAAGTCACTCAAATCACCTTTCTTCCCCATACTGATGCTCGGTTTGAACTGCAGGAGATTGTCTTGACCATGTCTACATGCCTAAATGCACTGAGTTGCCGCCATGTGATTGGCTGCTTAGAAATTAAGTGTTAACGAGCAGTTGGACAGGTGTACCTAATAAAGTGGCCGGTGAGTGTATAGTAAAGTTAGTGTAATTTATTCCTGTGATCAAAGCTGAATTTTCAGCATCATTACTCCAGTCTTCAGCGTCACATGATCCTTCAGAAATCACTCTAAAATGAGAGATTTGATGCTCAAGAAACATTTATGATTATTATCAATGTTGAAAACAGTTGTGCTGTGTCATATTTTTGTGGAAAGATACTTTTTCAGGATTCTTTGAAGCATTTTTTTTAAATGTAGCATAAAAAATGTCTTTACTGTCGCTTGATTTAATACGCCCTCGCTGAGTAAAAGTATAATCATAACCGACCCCAAACGTTTGAACAGTAGTGTAGCTCTACACACAGATCTGATTGGCTGTGGCTTTATTCGCACACATGAACGTGTTCCTGAACCCTGATTCAGATGCTGCGGTGACTCTAGGAATGGTTCTCCTTCATGAGGCTGCGACCTCTGACCTGGACGTCGGCAAGAGGAAAAGTATGCTGTCAATCAAGCAGTTCTGCATAGACTGCAGTGAGAACCGGTTTAATGTGTGTCCTGTGTCTCTGCAGTCATGTGTATGGCAGGAATCGGGCTGGTGGTGCTGTTCTTCAGCTGGCTCCTGTCCGTCTTCAGGGCCAAATATCACGGATATCCTTACAGGTGAGACCACTAGGCCATCATTAGTCCAATAATCCGACTGGAATAGCAATGCAAAGAGAGTCCGGGAGCACTGATGAAAATGCTTCTGTAATGCAGGTTGTTGTTTACAATGTAATCATTTGAATAAAATGTTTTATTGAGAAATGATTTGCTCCGCTGCGGTTTGGCCTGAGCTGAATGCACTAAACCTGATGATCGTGATTTGAGATGTTCTCACGAAGAGACGATCTGATGAGCGTCACGTGATCAATGTCTCTAGTTCACTTGCATTTCATTAGTGGCCCAGAAATGGTGGAGAATCCTAAAATCGTGAAAACTACAGATTGTACTTCCGCATTTTTGTATCCCCGCCCACAGACCGTCGGATCGGAAGAGGGTTATTAACAGAACGGTTATTGTAAATTATGGTAAAAATGGATGTCTATGCTAACAGCTTTAACTTTTCTCCCGGTATGCTACAGCGTTTTGCTTCGGTGGATTTGACAGAACGGCAGTTTCTTTCCGTTTTTCCCCTCTGTTTGTTTATGCTCATCCAGTTCGAAATGTTGACGACAAACACAGAGGTTTTTCGATGGCCTGTCGCTGTGCTCTCCGTATTTACAATTCTTTGCATCCTTTAGCCACTGGCTACAACACGCTGGAAACCAAATCTAAATCGCTTCCGCTAAACGTTTACTCTTGCACTGGGAACAATACAAGACGAGATCATTGTCTACAAGTTTTTCCTACTAAAGCAAGGCGGTAATTTGCTGCGTCCCAATTCGCCTACTTTTAACACTCCCTTAAAGTATGTACTCTTCTTGTGGGAAAAAAAGTACATACTTTTGAGTAGTAGACAAGGTTTGTGACAAACCTGCCCTGTCAATCATCTTGTCACAGTTAAAATCCTCCACATTTCATATGATTTATTTCACTACTGTATTGTAGAGAAAAGATTGCCAGTCGTGGGTCTGTCATGCAGAAATTCTCCTCGTGTGTTTGTATAATGATGCATTTAAAAGTTAATGGGCTAACAGAGCTTTATAAAAGTTCACAGTGTTGTTGCAGATGAAATATAATGTGGATAACATTAAATACATATTTTTTCTCAGGTTAAATGTTGATTATTAGTCACTGAAACCTTTATCTAAACCTCTCTATTCAACCGCCGGTCGCGCACATCCGCCATGTTTGTAGTTTATTAAAACCTTTTATTCGTGTTTGTAGTTCTGAACCAAATTCTCCTCCAAGTGCAATGGATTGTGGGCAATATTAGGCGTTATATTGATCCACAATTAGAAAATCTACCGGAAATAGTAGACCATCCGGGGACTTCTGGCATACTCTTCTTCAACATGCTATGCTGTGGAATAAACCGTAATCTCACGTATTGTTTGGGATGGATAGTATGTGCATTGGGACACAGGGCTTGACTCCATAGCAGACTGGTGGGAGTCATAGATATCCATAATAAAGGCTAGATGTCTTACGGCGGAGTCTCTATCGTCATCACCGGCGGCCATCTTGTCACAGGCAAGCTTTCTGGCGGGCTCTGTGGTGCCTGATGTAAGATGAGTGATCAGCACGAACACAAATACTCTTATCTCGTTGAAATCTTGACGGATTTACAAACGGTTTGGTTTCTTACAAACGTTATTAACGTGGCTATACTTCTGGATGATTATTTATTGATACACTTATTTTTCATAAGTATGCAGTGTCATAACTACATCTCTGACGTTTATAACAAACCAAACCGTTTGAAAATCGGTAGAAAATTGAGCAAGTTATGGTTATTTAAAAAGTACATGCACCATTAAAACACAATGTTACGAGTGAGAGAGCTGCCTGTGACAAGATGGCCGCCAGGTGTGGACGTCGACCTCCATTGGCCAGCAGCGCGGACGAGACATCTAGCCTTTATTATGGATATCTATGGTGGGAGTGGCCTTGGATGGCAACATGCCCAGTGCATTATGGGTGTTGAAGTTTTCAATAACACTTTATTTTACAGTGTCCTTGTTACATATGTTACATGAACTTACCGTAGTAATAGCAGTAAATTATGCATAATTCCATGCAACAAACCCGCTCCCAAACCCTATATATTAAGTACATGTAGTTGATCAATATTACTTAGTACTTATATTATGACACTGTAACAATGACAGTGTAACCATGTTTTCCTAACTATTTGACAAAAGGGAAGACAACAGCCTATTTCCTCTATCTTTCTACTGTATAAGCAGCCAAGTTTTATTGAATGCCTATTTGCCAGCGGTCAAGTACCACTTTAAATTGAGAGTAAAGACAATTCTAATGTTAAAAAAAATATATATATATTTAAAATAAATGTTGTTCTTTTGAACTTTCTATTCATCAAAGAATCCTGGGAATAAATCTATCACTGTATCCACAAAAACTGAAAATTCAGCTTTGCCATCACAGGAATAAATGACAGTTGTTACAAACAGGTCTTTTAATTTGTAATTGTTCAATATTAAACTAAATAATAATTCAATATTACTGTTTTTACTGTTTTAAGCACAGCCTTGGTGAACAAGACACTTCTTAAAAAACTTTTGAACTGTAGTCTTTTATAATAAGAATTGTAATTCAGAAATGTATTAATTTCCTTTCTAACATAAATGCCCTTTTGTTTCTGTGCAGCTTCCTGTTCGGCTAAATGAGGAGCGGTGGAGGAGCGCTGGGAAATATTAATGCGCAAAGTGCCTTAATGTTTAAGATGAGTGGTTGATCTGGTAAAGTTCTGCTTGACCCTGTATGTGCCTTCTTGCTTTTTTTTATATATTAAGGATTACATTTTAAAGTTTTTAATGACAGTTTGTTCACTTCATTGGATGTCTCTCCCTGATTGGTCTAGTCTAGGGTAACGTGGTGTCGGGTGCGTGTGTGTGTGTGTGTGTGAACGCGGAGGTTAAACTCGCTTGCGAATAACGTTTTATTGCTAATCAAATGTACAGTTTTATATTGAATTTGGTTGGGTCAAAATGCGTAGATTTGGAAGTCGCACAAAGGCAAGCAAGGTGTTTTCAATTCTACCTCATAAACGTGCATATCAAGTGTCCAAAGTCGAATCCGCGTGATTCAGAGGCTTCTGAGGGAGTTGAGTGTGAGATGAGGAAACCTCAGGGTGAATGAAAGTGTCTTAAATGCGGAGAGTGTTTGCTCAGGTGATGATTTCTGCCATTAAAAGTGCCTTGATTGCTCGTTGCGTTGTATTTCTTTTGATTGGTTACTCTTCCAGTTTTACATCTATGCTGACAGTTTTCTCATTCTGCTTTGAGTCACTCGGTTGGTCTCTTCAAAGTGAAATAATACAATAATATTAGTGCGTAAAGTAGGATTAATCAATGCAACGATTAATCGCATACAAAATAAAAGTTTGTTTACACATATGTACGTATATATAAATACACACACATGCATGTATATATTTTAAAAAAAATGTTATTTATACATAAAATATTTATATAAAATATAAATATGGAACTATTTCTTAAATATATACATGCATGTGTGTGAAATTATATATACGTACATATATTATGTGTAAACAAACTTTTATTTTGTATGCGATTAATCGTTGCGATTAGTCAATCATTAATTATTGTTTTTTTTGGCTAAGTTTGAAACAATGTACCATCCTACCTACTTTAGTATTTGTATTACTATTCTACTATTTCTGTATTATGAATGTTGTGCACATGGTTCAGTATACAACAGAGCCCTCCGTGTTGATCTGTATCCCACAATGCAATCTGCTCAACTTGACCTTCCATTCCTGTGCGATAAATGATCCGAATGTGGACGCGTCGTTTGATCAGACTGCTGAAGTTTAAGATGCATATGTAAAAGATAACCGAAGCATGACTGTCTTGAACTGATTTGACCAATGGTGGTAGTTTGGGGGCGGGGCTTCCTGTTGAGCCAACCAATAGCAGATGAGGGGTGTGTTTGAAAAGTAATTATATGTAAATAAAAAAGTTTGAAAAAGTAATGATTCTTCTTGCACTTGTATATTGTGTATACACAAAATTTGTTTAATAAATACGCAAAATAACTGCTAAGATCTGAGAAGTCAATTGAAATATGCATGAATACTTCAGATTACTGTTTTTAATGGATGCTATTATGTAGTGTTTCACACAGTAGTGGCACTTGTTTTCTGGCACGTCTGCTGGTCGTCTCGGCTGTGGGGTTTTAAAATGCAGTTGCAAAAAAAGCGATATTTGCACGGCTGATGTCTGGCCAGTAGAGAGCAGTGCTGTCTCTAGTATGAACATCTCCTGACTGAATAACACTTCAGAAACCGTGAGTCATGGGAGAGAAAAAGACCTTATATTCACCAACCATAATTCTTGAAAATAATGTAAATAGGATGCTGAAATCGACAAGTCATAACAACGAAGTATAAGCTGAACACTCCTGTCAAGAAAACGAAGGGATAAAACTAATGTTGAAATTAGCCATTATTAATATATATTTATATATATATATATATATTAAGTCTCCGCTTCAGCCTACTCCTTTTTTTGTTTTTTTCATTGTAAATTTACCAGAAAAATCAAATCAAATATACGGTCAAAGCAAAAATTATTTTAATTTATAAAATATTACTTATTTTTACTTGTGTGTGCGGGACACTATAGTGCATTTATGTAAGTGAGGAGAGCAAAATAAAGTAAATGTGACATTATACACAAAAATGCTTCATATAGTGGATTACCAGTAAAATTTATGAACTGGTATTATCTAATTGTGTAGTTAAATTGAACAGCTGACAGATATTCAACATAATTCATGTGTGAGAGTCTAACAGAAGGACGGACAAAACCAGTCAAATATCCACTGAGTTCTTGTCATATTATTACCATTTTCTAAACTATAGCGAATAAACTTATAATGTGAGAAATGTTGAAGGTGTGTGAATAAATTTGGGTTTGACTGTATATACTAGTTAAATCAAACGGTTAGTGAAACTGTTTCATTGTTATTTTGCTTACATTCATAGACATCCCCAATCTTTCCCTGTTTTCTCCTTTTCTGGACTTTTATATTTGTATATTTATCAGTGTGGATTACACAACTGGAGAAATGCTTTGTTAGTGTGTTGTCCTCTTTGATGTACATGTCTTAACAGGTGCGTGTGTGTTATAGCCACAGCAAATCCACATGTTCTGGTTTAGATGTCCGGGAGCCAATCACGCCAGACGTCGTCTTTACCTCCATATAAGGAGAACCTCGAGTGTGTTTCCCGAGCTGAAGGCACGCATTGTTCCACACGGGACGCTGGCCGGGATAAATGTGTGTAGCACGCAAAACAAATAACCACTAATGCATTGTATATAATAATAGCATATGCTTTCCACGGAAGCCCTGAGAGTCAGTGCGTTCTCTTTCTTGGCGTCTCGTGATTCACAACTTAAATATCTTGTGATCTTGACTCAAATGTTCTGTGTACTTGACACAACCGTATGTTGGTATTATTGTATAATTGAGGGATTGACAACTCATACCATCCCACACTTGAGAAGGAGGCTGTCAGGTCTACAGGTTCATCATCAAAGATTATATAGAGACCTGGAATGTGTAGTCGCACCGTACAATGGGCAATTATTACATTTATGATGGCGATTTTCTCGTAATAAAATTAGCCTACTTTTTGGGAAAATGAAAGAGAATGCTTTTTGTTATGTGAAGATCACAAGAAAATTAAGTAAAAATTGCAAAAGAAACTATTTTTCTGGTTATCTCCACATAAAAAAAGTAAGTTGTAATCACGAGAAGAAGAAAAGCTAAAAGCATGGCCTCTCAGGGCTTCCGTAGCTTTCTCAGGTATTGGGGGTATGACTTTCGGTGGTGTCGTTGTGCAGCAAAGAATATTTTGCTTTAGTGCAGTTATAATCTATAATAATCCACTATATACATTCCTCCAATATTCATAACAGTGATTAATATTAGGGATGCACCGATATGATCATTTTGGCCGATACCGATAATTCTTTATAAATTGGCCGATAAATCTAAATTCAAATTTTTATGTAAATTTTTTAAAGCCTGATTACGCAAACAAAAATCTCACCATTAAAAGCCATGACCCATGCACACAATTATAATGTTCTCATAATTTTATGTAGCCTATATGACAGACCTGCATGTTGCATTAACTGTATTTTCCTTTTCAAAGTGATTCCAATCATATTTCAAGCAATTCAAAACCATCATGATGAACAGTGCACATCTGAAGTGTCTCAGCTGAAGGAAATAATACAGTATTTATCGGGTTTAATAAATCAGACCACATTTAATATTAAATATATCATCCAAAATGTCTTATTGGGCCGATAACATTAAAAATTTACATTTCGGCCGAGACCGATATGGTGGTCGATATATTGTGCATCCCTAATTAATATTGATATAGTTTGGTTTTTCTTGGACCACCTCATGTCAAAAACTTGGTGCAAAGTGATAATAACTTTTACAGACTCTGCAATGCACCATTGTGTTGTTTTCCAGTAAAAGTTTTGTGGGGAAAAATCCCTACTCCGTTTTGAGTTTACTTGACTTGTGTTTAGAGAATTTATTTTTCTTACCCCATTCGTACCCCATATGTAATGTCTTGTTTTTTTAAGCAATAAATTTACCAATAACAAAAATTATGCCAATAAACTTAATTTTAAAGACAAAATCATTTGAAAACAAATCGTAATATATTGCAAAATTTAGCTTAAGTAAAATTCACCCTATTTTAAGATTATTTAGATTCTGGCGTGTCCGAATGCCGAAAAATGCATATGGAGGTAGGAAGGCAACATCAGAATCCAACGATCGTGTCACTTCCTGTCTCCTGAGAGCTTCGCTGCCTAGATGATATCCCATAATCCTGTGCGTTTCATTCAGTGACCAAAATTAAGATAGCGTCTAAAAGTTGTGGTCAGTTTGTGTGTAAATGTAAGTTTTTGTAAATGTAAGTTTTAGAACGTTTTCTACTTTTTGTGTGAGAAATTACTACTGTAGTAATTTCATATTTGCTTAGTCATCACCAAAGCTTGCTCTATGTTGTATGTTGTAGATGAAAGCTTTCCGCCGCCTCAGAAGTGTGTCTGAAATCAGTTTTGTGAGGTTCATTCGTGTCCAAACGCTGCACACTCATTGCCTGAGAGGGCAGCAACAAGTCGTTTGCCTAAGCTTTCAGATGCAGCCACTGCTCCTTAAGAAAATGTTTTCCAGGTGAGCATGTCCGCCGGCTGAAGGTCGAGGCTGTACTGACTCTCCTGTCGTCTGAAACAAGTCCGCCGGGATCGGGCTGGTGTTTAAAGTCTGTCCTGCCGTGTTGAGATGTGCAGAAAAGCTCTTTTTAAGGTAACATTTTCTGAGAGCTTTTCCGGTATGACGTAATTTCTTCCAGGCTTTTTCCTTGAGTGAAGTGACTTGATTGGTGCTTGCCCGGAAGGCAGAGAAACGGACCGGCACATTATGTGAGGAAGGAAAACATTCGTGCAAAAGCTTCTAGCAGGTTTGTGTGCAAAACTGGAGTCTAACCGTTAGCAGGAAAATTCATCAATCCCACAGTACACGATTAACCCACACAAACCGCACAGCTGAAATACAGCACTGAGGCACGTCCAGAGTAATCAAAGGTGTCTGATATACTGGATTTTACTTTTTGAAGTGATTTCAATCATATTTCAAGCAATTCAAAACCATCATGTTGAACAGTGCGCATCTGAAGAGTCTCAGCTGAAGGAAATAATCCAGTGTTTATCGGGTTTAATACATCAGCCACATTTTCTTATCGGGCCGATAACGGTAACATTAAAAATGAACATATCGGCCGATACCGATATGGTGGCCGATATATCGTGCATCCCTAATTAATATTGATATTTTTATTTTATTTTTTTATATATATATTTGGACCGCCTCACTATCCAATTGTAGCCCTATTTGGGGTCTCCCCTACACTGTAAAAAAGTTATCGTGATTTTAACGGTAAAAGACTACAGTAAAAATGCTACAGTGCAAAACTGTTAATTGGTTAACAGAAAGTTTCCTTACTATATATGGTAAATAACTGTGATAGATCTAACGGTACATTTAATGTAATTTTACTGTAATAATACCGTTAAAATTACAGTTTTTGAAAGTGAAAAAGAACAAATCATTGTATAATTTACAGTGAAAAACCGTAAATTGACATTCCCACAATTCCCTGCGTGACACCACATTTGAATTATTTTTGTTGAAATAACTGTTTCTTCTTAGTTTTCTTAGTTCTTGTGTAATCAGTTATGTACATTTTATGTTACATTTAATGTTGTTAAATTAATGTTTTTTAAATTTCATGTGTTACCATGATGGTGTTTAATGTTTGTGCGAATAACACTGTGCAGCTTCTATATAATAGTATTAACTTTCTTGTGGAAGAGCTGCTTGTGATCAGTTTTGGATTTATCATGTGACTCTCATCACTGCTGTGGTGATTGTTGGTTTTCAGTGTATTACAATGGTACAAAACAGATATTAATACTTCAAAGGTTGGTAAATTAACTTATATCAGATAATGAAATACGGTTTATTACTGTAAATTTCAAGTTAAGTCTGTAAAACCAATAAGGTTGATACCAAATTTTTGACGGTAAAGTTCTGGTAACCACAGCTACCAGTTTTTTTACGTAAAAACAATGGGATTTTTTTTACAGTTTATGCCTGATTTGGTTGCCCGAGATCGTAGAGTCATTGCTTTTACTACAGTCCTGGCCAGACGGGCCATCCTTCTTAAGTGGAGGCATGCTTCTCCTCCAACACAGGACAGGTTGGATACAGGACATTCTCTATAGCCTGGGAAAACCCAGACAACTTCCGGCAAATTTAGATTTGCTCTGAAAGTTAGTCTGGCAAAGAGCTCATTCAAGCCCATTTCCAATCCGCCGAAATCGAGGCACCAATCAGAAACATTGGGGCGGGCTTTACACGATGACGACAGCGCTGGGATTTTGAAGCAGATTTTGTAGCCTACATTACAAAGATGGATGCCGCCGTCGAACATCACTCGTTCCAATCAGCTATCGCGTCTGTTTTAAGCCATTTGAACGTTTCCTTTTAGTTAAAAACCGAGCAAAGAACAACACTCGGAGATGTGTCTCCGCCGCTCTGCATACGTCATCTCCTTCATCGCTCTGATTGGGTTTAGGTCTATCCGCGACGTCCGTTGGTGACGCCCCTCTGGAAATGATTTGCCTATGACGCTTTGCCAGACCATAACTCAGTTACAACTGTCTACAACTTTCTACTGTATTGGACTTGAAAAGTTAAGATACTCACTCTCTGGTTCACTTAAATCCTTTTACAAGACTTGGGATCCCTTTTTAAATTACATTAAGGGTTTACCCTGTGCACCTGTAACTGGCAATGGTACATAATTTTCACTTATTAGAAGGATCTTTGTAGGGTTAATTTAATTATTATTATTTTATATATATATATATATTCATATTTATGTTGTTTCTTTGTTTTTGTTGTTGTTTTTTTAGCTATTGGATTGATGGGGGAGATTATGTAAGGGATTAATAATGGACAATATCTTACTGTCTACTGTTTATGATGTCTTATTTTGTACTGTCACTGAAAACCAATAAAAAAACATTTTGAGTAAATATTTGGACTGCCTCATGTCAAAAAACTTGGTGCAAAGTGTTAACAACTTTAACAGACTCTGCAATGCACCAATGTGTTGTTTTCCAGTAAAAGTTTAGAAAACCGCAATTTGAACCGCACAAGTGAAATATAGCGGGGAACATAGTAACGCAACACTAAGGCACGTCCAGAGTAATTAAAAGCATCTGATATCCTGAAAATCAGGTCTTGATTTTCCGGACACCTGTCAAAAGAGGGAAGATGCACACGGGACTCTGGCTGCAAAAGACACATGATTTACAGATAAAAACAAGTCCGGTTTAGTTTGAATGACTTGCAGTGTCACACCCTCATCTCCCTGTCTCTGTTCTGTGTTGTCTTGGTGTCTACAGACGGTCTCTCTCTGCGTATTATTGTTGTAAAACCCTGCCATGTGCCTCACTACGCTTTTAGCTTTGTGGCCAACAGAGATTTTTCTTGTTATGATCCTAACTGGGTGGGTCAAAGACATACAGCTTACCACAGTTTATAAGTCTGCGAAGACCACAAAGCCAAACCAGCTCCTTTTGATCCAGTTCTGGTTAGATTAGACACATTCAGCTTCATGTACAGTGTCAGAGTAAACGAGATGTGACTGAATGAGGAACTACACCCTGATCAGGCCTGTCAGGTTTATAAGATATCATATCAGTCAAGCCTCGCCTCACAGAAGCGTTCACATCTCTCAGTCTCAGGTGAGAAGCCTCTAGCAAGGGCTGAGATGACAGTTGAACGTTTAGTAATTGCTTCTGGATTTAGTCTTTCTTCTTGAAGGAATCTTAGTGTTTGTGGGAAGATATGAAAATAAATATCAGTGCATGAGATATTGCTAGAGATCGCTGCGAAATGAAATTCTGAATAATTCGTAAAAAAGGTCTCCAGGTGATTACATATGCCAATATTGCTAAGAAGTTCTCAGAAAATAACATTGGCTACCCGTTTAATCCCACCGGTCACAATTGTGACCGCATCTTTTTTCTGATTTCTGGAAGCTCTAAAAATGTTGTTATTGACTTTGGGCAAGAAATTCAACTTTTAAATGACAAAATAGATTGTCTTGATTAAAATCTATTAATGAAAGGTCACATGACCAGATCAGTTTAATTCCTGCTTGCACATCTAGAAGAAGATGTCTTCCTCAGACTACTACAAAAAGTAGTATGTAAAACATCTTAATTAACAGATAGAACTATCATATTTTGTACATATATTCTTTAAAGGGTCTACTACTGATATATTTTGAGAATGTTACTCCTTACGAGCAAAATAATATATATTTTGCTCGTAAGACTTGTAAATTTGTTAACGGTCACTATAACAGTATAATAGTGCTTCGATTGAAAACACAGGTATTGGCTGGTATTGGCAATCCTACTCTGAACATATGCCACACCTGCACTTTGGAGAGGTGTACTCTTCACTGCGTGAGGCAAATGGTGGTCACACCAGAAACTGACTGGTTTTCGGACCCCCCAATACAGTAAAACTGCACATTTTAGAGTGGCCTTTTATTGTGGCCAGCCCTAAGGCACACCTGTGCAATAATCATGCTGTCTAATCAGCATCTTGATATGCCACACCTGTGAGGTGGATGGATTATCTCGGCAAAGGAGAAGTGCTCACTAACACAGATTTAGACAGATTTGTGAACAATATTTGAGAGAAATAGGCCATTTGTGTATATAGAAAAGGTCTTAGATCTTTGAGTTCAGCTTATGAAAAATGGGGGCAAAAACAAGTGTTGCGTTTATAATTTTGTTCAGTGTAGTTATCACTATCCCAGAAACTTTCAATGTGTTGGACCTTCTAGACGTACGTGACCCCTCTCCCCCCATAATTGAAAGTGACTGTGATAGTGATGGCTCAGATAGGGAGTACCAGGGTGAAACGTCCCATTTGACAAGTAGATTATTGAATGGCGATGCAGAGGTGAATTATCTGGAGGATTGGGCAGATCTTCATGAGAGCCAATTGGTGTGCCCCACACATGACCACAAACAACCCTTTCTACAACGTGCGGCCCATCTTCAGTGCACTGAATGAGTGCACACACATCTCCCTGAAACTGGCCTAGGACAGGGCCCAAGTGTAGTCATGGTCTAGCTAGCCCAGGGATGGGCAACTTCGGTCCTGGAGGGCCACTGTCCTACAGTTTAGCTCCAACCCTGAAAAAATCACCTGCCTGTAACTTTCTAGTAATCCTGAAGACCTCGATTAGCTTGTTCAGGTGTGTTTGATTAGGAATGAAGCTAAACTCTGTAGGACAGTGGCCCTCCAGGACCGAAGTTGCCCATCCCTGGTCTAGCCGAACAAGCAGAAGTTCCTCCAGGGTGTAACTTTGTACATGACAACCTTTTCACCTCACTAAGCCTCCTTCATGAAATGACAAAATGGATGTCTTGGAATGAATTTTGTCAATAGGTCTAATTGAAGAATTCGTATGAATTCTGACTATGGTGTTTCCCAATATTTCACTAACTTAACCAACATAAAATGAAAAAAGGCATAATGTTTGAGTGTTAGGGAGGTCTAAGGTGTAAAATGCATGTACTCAAGTTGCAAGAAAAAATTTGGGATTAAACAGGTTAAAGACCATTAAAGGATTGCGAAAAATGGCTTTGGATCAGAGGTATCCAGTTCTGCTTCTGAAGGGTGGCTTTAAAGGAGTAGTTCACTCCACAATTAACATTTCCTGATAATTTACTCACTCCCACGCAATCCAAGATATTCATGTCTGTCTTTCTTCAGTCGAAAAGAAATGAAGGTTTTTAAGGAAAACATTCCAGGATGTTTCTCCATATAGAGACTTCAATGGGGTCCAACGGGTCGAAGGTCCAGATGTGAGTTTCAGTGCAGCTTCAAAGTCTCGACACGATCCAGCCGAGGAATAAGAGTCTGATCTAGACAAACCAGCGGACATTTAATAAACAAAATAAACATTTATATACATTTTAACTACAATTGCTCGTCTTGCACTAGCTCTGCGATGCGTCACGCATTACAAAATCACGCCGAAAGGTTCCGGTTAACAAATAGGGTAAGGTGAAAAACTAATTTTCTCCCACTTCAAAATCGTCCGACATTGTTGTTTTCGCTATTTTTCGCGTTCTAAACACTAGGTCGGTACTTCCGCCTGACACGTGTGACCTTTTAACGTGATTATGTAATGTGATTTTTCATTTTTAGAAGAGCTAACCCTTTAAATGCCCGCGATTAGATGCAGCACATCTCTTCCATTGCTGCAACCGAGTGTGACGAGAGAATGAGTTTAATGATGTTCATGGTCAAATCTCATCAAGTTTACGCACAGGACCGTAAGCCTGGATGAGATGGTTTACTGCTTAAGTATTACATATTGTGTATTACATGGCAATGCATATATTTCGCAGCCCCTAAAAATAAAAAAATAAAAGAGGTTTTATTCTACAGAAGTTCATTCACAGCATAATATACTTGTTGACACTACAGATATAAGCTGACTTCACACAAATACCAACTAACAACTGGAATGGTGGTAGTAGCTGTAAAGTGAGCAGTTTCATGAGTTTAGTCACCTGATGTCATTCAAGCTCTATTGTGTGTGTCAGATCTTCACCCTTGACCTATAGATGACAATAAACATCAGCACAAAGTACACACACATATTGTCACGGTGAGCAGGGAAGAGGAGAGGGTCTAATCACAGCAGTTTTTATTAAACACACACACATGCAACGATAATTCAAACCAGGAAAGCAGATGACAATAATCCAAACATGAAAACAGAAATCAATAACTGTAACGATAACTATATTAGTGTCCACACCAGTGGATATTTAGAACGATATATCGTTTTTGTGATAGTTATCGTCCTTGGTGTGAATGGGTCTTAAAGTCGCCCTTGTGGTGAAAATCCAGCTTTTAATGTTGTCTATATGTCTATGTGATGTTTTTAATATGCTTTATGAATTTACACATGGTTTGTCTTAAGTCGACAGCATTGCTGAGTATTTTCTCCTTAAAACTGCAGTGAACCAAAGACAGTCTCAAAAACACGGTTTGAAATCGCTGGTGTTTCTGACGTCACAAACGACCTTGTAACCAATCAGATCAACGTGTGATCGTCAACCAGTGGATCTCTGAGCTGAGTGAGTGAGTGGAGGCGGGGCTCATTTGCATATTCATAGAACCGCGCATACTAAATGAGGCAAGGGTGTCGAGTTACATTCAAGATATTTTAAGGCATGAAGAATTTTTTTTTTCAAGGAAAAAGTCATTTTGGTGATCAAAGATGAGTTTTGTAGTAATGCAATTATTGACTACAGGGGGACATTATCAAGGAACAGGGATGGTTAGTCGGTTATTATTATTATTACTATGGATACAAAGGCAAACCGGAAACATCAAAATAAGAGTCCTTGAACACAAAACAGAGGAAATCGTGACACAAATAATTAGCATTTTATAACCAGGTTATACGTTGTAATTTCACTGTTTGTTCTATACACCACCAAAAAATGAGAAATCATAACTATTGTAATGATTAAACAAACAGCTAAGCATGTCAAGACCCCTTTTCCTGGATGAAGAGGACATCGAATATATAGCTAATGTGACAGACATATTTAAACCATTCTGCGCTGTCCAGTGAATCCTTAAAAATGGGAGGACTGTGTATAAACTTATTATCATTTGCACTGTAGGCATTATAATATTTTCGGGGGTTTTGCAGTTTTTATAGCATTAAATAACAGAAAGTGTCCTTTTTTATTGTACGTATACCACTAAAACACAGAAAATGTCCTGTATTTTTACTGTCTAACACACTGTTAATTAACAGAAAACTTCAATGTCTTCAATGAAAACTGTTAATTAACAGTTTTTTAATGACAAAATCTGGCTAATGAGCCGCCAGTGCTCTTTCTGTTGCTGTGCGTATTTATTTCTCAGAGTATGTACTCTATATAACTTCATTTGCAGGCTTTAACCTCACAGTTTTGTGCGAAGTTCAATGTGCTTGAGCACAGAGTGTGAACTATAAAAACCCTGTCACTAAACGACCATGTACTGTATATCATGTGCACACACACACACACACACACACACACACACACACACACACACACACACACACACACACAGTTCCAGCCGTGAAAAGTGTGCAGGTCAAGCCAACAAAGCTTTCTGTTGATCATTTACACTTTAAACCCATATTTTGAAAAGGACAGTTTATGTTGCGCTAGAGGAAAAGGAATTTCTTCATCATCTTGAATGTGATTTTTACAACTGTTTCCCAAAGCTGTTTATATCGTTGTGCTCTGATTGAACCCTTTTTTAAAATAGTTTTATGAGATATTACGTCATCTTCAAACCACAATTTTTAACAGCTTAAAACCTCCAACTTTTAAGTGATGTTCAATTATTTGCACTTTCCACAAACAGGGTACAAGTTGAGCCACAGTTCTCTGCCAACAATTAAATATTAATATTTTTGTACATGAATAGTGTTGAGAAAATTCATCAACAACACTGTCCTTCATTTTAACGGTGACCAAAATGATTGAAAGAAAACGAACAGACTAAAGAATGTTATGCAAAATATAAGTACAAACCAACATTTTGTCCCAAATGAGCTTTTCGTTCCTGAATGTCAGCTTAATTTAGACGAAAACCTGTTGCATACAACTCTGTTACTCTTTCTGGGTTTGTTTGTTTTTGTTTGTTTGCTTATTCAATTTTTATGTTTGAAGCTTGAAAATAACACGCATCAGATGTGTGAAAACACATTATAAAATAACACAAATCAATAACAAATCTGTATGCAGTATGTTCCAAATTTTTGTAATAGGGTTGAAAAAAGGAAACAAAAAAATTGTTTAAACACTGCAAAAAATTTATTATGAAAAAATTCAAAATATTACATAAATTTTTTTTAACAATATTTAATTTGATATATTTTGTAACCTATACACTGTAAAAAAAAATCTTTTAAATTTACGGTAAAAAGCTGGCAAATGTGAATGCCAGAAATTTACCGTAAAAAACATTTTAGGTTTTACAGATTTAAGTTAAATTTACAGCAATAAACACTTTTTATTTACTGATATGTTCATTTACCAATCTTTTTAAATACAAATATCTGTATTGTACCTTTGTAATACACTAACAACCACCAATCACAGTGGTGATGAGAGTCACATGATGAAGCAAAGCTCATCACAAGCAGCTTTTCCACACGTTGAGAAAAACACTATTAGAAGTGTCATTCACACAAACACTAAACACCATCAGGGTAACACATGAAATTAAAAAAATGCAAAAAACTTTAATTTAACAACATTAGCTGTAAAGTAAAACTCTAATGTACAGAACTGATTAGGAAAAACTTAGAAGAGAAACGGTCATTTCAGCAAAAATACATCAAATCTGAAGTGTCACACAGGGCATTCTGGGAATATGAATTTACATTTTTTCACTGTAAATTACACAATGACTTGTTCTTTTCCACTTCCAAAAACTGTCAATTTAACGGTATTTTACTGTAAAATTACATTGAATGTTAACCAATTACATCAAATGTTATTTCTGTTAACCAATTAACTGTTTTTCACTGTAGCATTTTCTTTTACCGTTAAATTCATGATAATTGTTTTTTTTTTACAGTGGAAAGTGCCTATTAATGATGGACTATACTATATATAAGTGCCCTGTAGTCTCATGTAAAGGAAGGTGTATTTAGCGTTTACTGCTCTCTCTGCTTTTGGTGCAATGTAAACACTGGTATATAACTGCACAGATATGAATGTTGCTTCAAGTTGTGTGGATGTCAAAGTGACTTTTTTTGCTTGGTGGATGATTACAGGAGTCTTTTAGTCTGTACTCACTTAAAAATGTTGGGTTAAAAATAACCCAATGAATAACCCAACTTATAAGTAACCACCCAAATACAAAGTCTTAATATTAACACTAGGAGATACATCTCCCACTTTCTTCATAAGAGCTGATGAGGTTTGAGTATCACACACACACACACACACACACACACAGTGCTCAATATTGCATTACACGACTGCACTGTCTACGTATGTATTTATTGTTGAGTCCAAACAAAAGACTTTGTTATTATAACCCTTCAACTTTTTATATGCCATTCATAAGCTCAACAGCTCGATGTTTTCTCACCCAGCTTGTCGGATTATGTTGTTTTTCCCTCCGCTTTATGATGCCATTCATGCATTTCCATAAGGAAACACCCTGCGTGATGATGAAAGACGTGAAATATATGATGAAATATGCAGCAAAATGTTCTCTAAAATAGACCACTTTAAACAAAAGAGCTGGAACATGACCCTTGTCCAGAGACCGGCTGTCCCGCAGAGCCATGGGTGCTGGAGAGACTAACATCTGTGATATTAACACTCATTTCAATGCTCCACTTTAGACATCATCCCACAGTAACTTTGCAACTACGTCAACTTACTAACCCGAACCCTAAACTATAGTCTGCTAATACTCTAATGAGAGTTAGTTGACATGTAGATGCAAAGTTACTTGTAGTTTGTACCAAAGTGTCACAGGCTCACCGGCGGGCCCACAGCCATTACAGATTTAATACAGACTAAACCTAAACTAATCTTGAGAAACTATATATCATCTGAAAGCTTACAATCTCAAGTGTCCATATTTGGTGACTGATTTTCAAAATAAATACGGCGGCTCTGTAATTTATTTTGAAAATCAGTCACCAAATATGGACACTTGATTTGTTCTTCTCAATTCGCAACAAGAATATTTTCATAGTCCTAAGGCGTGTTCAGACCTGAAAAATCATGAAAGAAGGGTAGAAACCTCAGTTTGTTTTCATGCCAAGAGTTCAAAATATAGCATCCATTCAATTAGTTTAGAAAAAAGGTCTGAAAATGTTTTAAATATAAAGAAAAAAATTATAGGTTCACCATTTGTGATGTGGCAGCGAGCTATAACGCACATGCGTGTTCTTTTTATGTGTTTCTAAGAGGTTGAATTCATATCTAAATCTGCCAAACTTTGCATATTTGATTCTGAATAGGATGTCTACTTCATAAATTGTATGAAAATTGTGGAAATAATGTTTCAGATCACTCAAAACACATATGGAAATGGAGGCGCCTTTATATGGGCAGTAATGGAGTCTGGTTGTGACCCAGTGGAAGCGTTCGGTACTGCGCCCAAACACACTCTCACTGAAAGCTCATTTTTAGAGATATCAACCTAAAATTTGTTCAGATTTTTGGCTTTGATTTTTTATTTTATTTTTTAGTCACCCAGGTTTTGAAAATATATATTTTATTTAAAATATGAATAATTAAAGCTGCTGTCCGTAACTTTTTTAAGTTAAAAATAATCCAAAATAATTATATAAAAAAAAACATATTCTGCCAGTGGTCAAAACTATCTGCTTGCCATAGCTAGATTCAAAACGGTTAGCTTGTAATAATGATTTTAATTCCAGTGGTCCTGGTGGGTTTCCGCGGGAAATTCGAGCATGTCTTTGCGTCATGACGTCACACCCGTACACATAAAGAAGGAGTTTCGGCTAGCCGGCTATACTGCGCGTGACGAGGTGTTTAGATGTATAGGCTTTTCTCGCAGCACTTTACATAATTAAACTTATCGCATACAGAAAGATCCAGACAACAATCATCAGTGTCATCAACTGGAGATTCAGCAGTTATAAAACCCAAAAGACTTCGTACTTCGGATTTAAGGTGGCTAGAGAAAGAGAAAGAAACCGTCTCATGCGAACACAAGGATTTAAACATCAGCGGGGCTTTTGAAAAGTGCGTGAACTCCGTGTTTTGAAGGGGTTCAAAACGGAAGAAGAGACGCTTTTTTCTGCTGAACAAGTAAGACATTTCAATAGTTCAATCGTGTAACAGTACGTTTTCTTAATTCACACAGTTATGGAGTTTCCTTTGTTGTACCTTTCTCGTTTTGCTATTATGGAGAATATGAATTCTGAACTACGCAGGTAGCTGCTAACCATAAAACACATTAAATTTAACATTAGTCACGCAATGCTGATATTGTTAACATGAACAATTTGAGAACAAAGTAGGCTATAATTTGCACGGTTGCTGTAAATCGCGTTGATTAAATCTAACGAAGCTTATCATGTCGAATGCTTTTTCCCCCTTAGTTGGTCAGAACAAAAATGGATGTTACTTACTTGTTCAGAAGACATTTTCTAATGAAAATTCTTATGTTGGTCAAACTTTCAAAAAGTGAATCTGTGATTCTGTATGCCAGTATCCACACAGCGCGGTGACTGACAGCAGCACTCGCCTCAAAGCACTGTGTTCATCCGCGCTGTTTCATGCCGATTTACAACCCACGTAAAGATGATAATTCCGCGAATCACTGCAGTTACAGATTTCGAACAGGGATGGCGACAAAGAGGAAAAGCTACGGACTGCAGCTTTAAATTGTTTACATTGTACATTTTCATAAACTCAAACTTCTATAACTTTTTTTCTGTTTAACTTTCTTAATTTATTTCACCATTAAAAAATCTGCCAAATGTCTTCATTAAAACAAGACCAATCTTACGTCTATATTCCAAAGCATTCTTGAATTACAACCATTTAAGTTCGGATTGTGCATTTTCATGTTTATTCAAAAAAATAATATGGGGGGGCTATGGGGTTGAGGGTTAAAAGCTTATTTGAAGTGTAACCCATATGATATATATTAACTTATGAATAAATGCCTGATTGGAACTGTTTAATGTTGCAGCAGCTTTAAGACTGAGCGTGCAGCATCAGGACACTCGTCTCCAGAAGCCACAGCGCCTGCAGGAAACACAGCGGCTTTACTCGCAGCAAGACAGTTATGATGCTAACAATAACTTTTGCTCCTCACCTTGGTATTTCCTCCTATTCTGGAATATGAGTATGTAATTATGATGCAGAAAACCGCTGTGACCTGAACAACACGGAGGGAAAAGAAACACACTCCTGTCAGCAGCATGACTCATAAGAAAAATATCAATCATTTCACTTTTTATGATGATCATAATAATATCAAAATACAACAATGAATTAATGAATGAATGAAAAGGGATTCCGTTGCATTCCATTCCTACACTAACACAAAAGTATGTAATGGGTCTATACTCTAAACAAGTAATGAATAGTTACTAATTACATCTTCAACAGTGTAATAGATTAATGTACTAATTACTCTCTCTAAAAACTATTGGATTACTTATTACTAATTATACTTTCTAAATCCCGTATCAACCTCAACAGTTGAACAATACAAGAATCAGCTGGAAACTGCACTTTTGATTCGTTCAAATAAACAATATTTCATAAATGATTCTTGAACTGCCCTAAATGTGTAAAGGGAGAAGGTTACATTTTGATGTTAAGTCCACTATTGTTTTATATAGAATTTTTATGCATCATTTAATGCAATTACATCAGAAATAACTGTGATTGAATTACAGAAATATTAGGTGGAATCCCTTACTTTACTTTTTCAAGGGAAATGTAATTAAATGACAGATCAGGCCTTAAGCAACACTGCATGTGATATTGTTTTGGACATACACCAGTTCCATATTCTTTGAAGTATTGTTTAGTGTGATCTAAAAACAATGGCACATGAATATGGTAATCAATATCATGGTGAAGATTTCATAGATATCACGGTAATACCAGCTCTGATACATCGCTGTATGAGCTGGACATCAGTCAGTGTTATTTCTGTATTGATATACTAACATATTTTTTGTTAATAGATTGAATTAGATTTTATTGTTATATTTTCTGTTTTCATTTTAGATGTATGTGTAGGCTAGTTGAAATGTTATTTTAAAATAAAAATAGCCTAATCAAATCCAAAGACACTTTGGATGAAACAGTAGCAATCATTTTATTTTTTATTTTTTTGATGATCATAATAATAGTAAAATACAGCTGTGAATGAATTAATGAAAAGTGAATAACTGAATTCCATTTCTACACTAACAAAAATTTCATGTATAACTGTAATACCATATTGTTTTTGGACATACACCTATACTGTATATTCTGTTGAGTGTCATCTAAAAACTATGGCACACAAGTACAGTAATCAATACCATGACATATATATATATATATAGGTAATACCATCTGATACATCACTGTACCATATTACTGCTGCACGGATGACCAGTGAGCGGACGTCATGGGAGTGTTATCATAGAAACTGTCCTGTGAGTTATAGGCCTACTATTTTTGTAGCCTATAATATATTTCAATTAGATTTTATTTTTATATTTTCTGTTTTAATTTTAGATTCATGTTTAGTTGAAATATTAGCCTATTTTATTATTATTATTATATAAAAAAAAGCCTTATCAAATCCCAATCACATCAGCTTGTCATGTTTGGTTGTTTGGTAGAAAGTTCCTGTGTTTGCGAGTACAGCTGTGTATGTGTGTGTGTGTGTGTCAGGCTGTGCTGCCACAGAAGGCTGCTAGGTAGTCAGCACAGACTGTAGTGTGTGTAGTGTAGCATAGACGCTGTGTGTAGAGACACGGCCCAGTGAGTTCAGTGCTGCTGTGAGTCTGTGTGAGTGTGTGTATGCGCGCGAAACGCCAGCAGGGCAACAAACACACGGGCGGACGCAGTAAGTTATTGAACTTATTAAACTATGTAGAGCATGGCTTTTGTTTCTTCAGATGTGTTGTTTTTCATCCTACAAACACGGAGGCATTAGGTTTTAATCTTCATTTACAGCTGCATAATATTTATACGGACTAGCAAATAGTCCCGCGAGCCTTATTGGAAGTTGAATATATTTTATGTCATCACTGCATTAGGAAGTATAGTCTACATTTTAATTTCGATTATTCGATATGCTGCTATGAAACGGGGTTTCCCCCCCTCAGTGTTCATTATTTGGTTTTGAGAGACGGTTATCATGTGATGTGATGTGAGTGTTTATTTGCAGCCGGAAGCGTGTATGGTGGTTGTTATAATATAGCTGTGATTTGATGATGAATGAATGGATGAAATGTGACGTGATCTCAATGAACCCGTTTCACATGAAACGCCCTTTACGATATTTGACATGCGATGGATGATCTGAACACAGCTGGAGACTTGAGTCTGTGTTGTGCTTCATAAATCTATTACCAGTCGTAATAAATCTTGAACGCTTGCGAACTTGTTTATGTTTTGAATAGCATGCTACTCATGTAGTATTTAGTAGCCTATATAATGCATGAAGAACTGCAGTGTGCTTGCCTTGACCTACTGTTGAGGATGAACCACTGATGTCGACTGCAGTCCTTATTTGTGCTCCAGGACTTACTTGATTGAACTACTGCAGTTTTTAACTTGAAAAGTGTATCTTTCTATCTTTCTATCTTTGCATGCTGTTCATATATCAGTATACAGAGTAATGTGCAGTGTGCATTTTATTAAAAACTTTCTTAAAAGTCAGCATTGAAATGGAAGTTGTGACAGTCTTTTCTGTTCTATTGTGACGTAGTGAAACGGCTTCTCAAACAAGAATAAATGTAGTGCGGGCTTGCTTCTGTGGGGAAATGATTGGATGGCTGTGGTTTGCTATTGGTGGATCTCATGTGAATGACATCATCAGATAAGAGAAGAGAAGAGAGATTGCTGCAAGAGGGAGGGGAAGTTATCTTGATTAAAGATTAGGACTCATTAAAAAACAATAATGATGTGGCACGCCTAAATAATTTATTATATACACTGCAATATTCTATAAAAAATAAGAATTGTTGATTTTGATTTTATGGTGACTTCCAATTGAGTAATAATTAGATGTCGAAGTTGTGGTTTAGATTAATTCCAGATCATTTACAAGTGTCAAAATGAAAGTCAAGTCGAACACATTGCATTATGGGATACAGTATTCCATTTGTAGTATATACTACATACTTTTACATTTGTTTTTGACCTTTTAGGTGTCTCATTTGTGCATAAAAGTTTTTCCTTTGTGTTTTTTATGTACAACTTTGTCCAAATGATTTCCGTTCACAAGGATCTGCGAAAACGACTAAAAACGCTGTATTGCCAGGCCAGTAGATGGCGATGTCACTTTGTAAAGAAACACTACATTGCCTATGCATGACGTCACCGTTGTCACAAATTTGCGCTTTCGTAGTTTACACATGCAGAGACGATAACGGTATCTTTTTCAAAAACTTGCACTTTCAAACCCATTTTCAAAAGCTTCCATTTTTAGGCCGCCAAAATGCCGTTGTCGTGTAAACGAACGGATAAAAAGCATAAAAAGTTTGTGTAAACGGCCCATTAGATGTGTATTTTATCTTATTTAACTGTAATCCTGATAGTTGCGCTGGTATAATCATTCCTGCACCACGCATTGTCGCATCTCGCACAGTTTATACCCTGCATACAAAACTCTCCTGACTTATTTATGTATTCTTATGTATTTGTGTATAACTTAAAGGTTCTCTAAGCGATGTCGGGTGACGTCACTTCTGGTTGACGTTTAAAGTATTGTCAAACAAAACGGAGGCTAGCTAGACCCTCCCTCCTCCTCATCCGCGCACTAACCCCCCAAACCCCGCCCCCAAGTCCTTCTTGTCGGTGATTGGCTGGAACTGTTTGTTATGTTTCGGGGAGCGGGTTGGCCCAGTTTGTTTTTGTTGCTGTTTGTGGAGCCTGGGCTGGCTACAGAGATCGCGTTTCTTTACAGTGTGTTTAGGGGACAAGCAGCCAGCGGTGAGTGAGGAGATGTTTGCTGTATGTGACAAAAAAAGTTTTGGCCTAAAAAACGCGTGACATCGCTTAGAGCAGCTTTAAGTGTATTAAAAACGCTGGAGCCTCAAATCATTTTTGTCATTAGTCAGTCTTCTTGCAATGACTGGTGGGTAATTTTCTCTCTCCACTTCCTGTAGCTAAGTGATGTATCGATGTTCCCTTATTCCCTATTCTTTTGAACTGAACATGTTCACTCCCTTCGGATCAGAATCTCATTTGGTTGAAATACACCGTGATGTTCACTTCATAGGGCATTTACTGTGTGATGGATGGAACACACTTCCAGACTTTGCTGAAGTAAACTGTGTGATGTGTACTGGATGTATTGCATGTCTCAGCAGCCAGTAGTGTGAGTTGAAGTGGTGCAAAGCCCTAGACGTGAGGCAATTCCCTGCCTGCATTGCTGGGCTAGATAGGAATGTGTGGTTTTGACTTTTTTTGCTCGTCAGACAACCTTTGAAAAGGCCATGCCAAAGACTGAGAACTTAGACTTCTTGCATTGCTTTCCCAAAGCTGTGATTGGTTCAGGAAGGGGAATCTGTCTGCATTCCTGATCATTACAGAGCCAGTGTTAAAGGAATAGTTCACTTAAAAATAAAAATTGTCATCATTTACTCACCCTCAATTTGTTTCAAACCTGTATGAGTTTCTTTCTTCTGCTGATCACAAAGGAAGATATTTTGAAGAATGTCGGTAAGTTAACCAGACCGTTGTTGGACCCCATTGACTTCCATAGTATTTTTTTTCCCTACTATAGGGTCCAACAATTGTCTGGTTACCGACATTCTTTAAACTATCTTCCTTTGTGTTCAACAGAAGAAAGAAAAAAAACGAGTAGACTAATTAATGACAGAATTTTCAAGTGAATCTTTAAGTGAACTATTCCTTTAAGTACGTAGCCTGTGTCCTCCTCGAAACACTGTTCATACTGGTTTCTGTGGTTATATTCTTCCTCCGTTCTCAAACCCTTCATTCTTCAGCTGTAAGTGTATGTTGCCGCCGGTTCACTGGAGCATGTTCTCGGTTAGAGCCGTTCCTGGAGAACCGTGTGGTTTGGATGCCATTGTCAAGGCTGAGGTTAAAGTGATGTCGGGACTAAAATGCCTCAGCAATGTCTGTGGGAGGCTGTTTGCTCATGACCTCCAAGCATTTGACTAGATTGTGCTGAATGAATCTTGATTATTTTGAATGATATGTCATGACTCTCACTCAGGATAGATAGTGAGAGGAAGTAGTCAGTGCTGTTTTGAAGCCACCACAGATGGTTTCTATTGACACCACAGACTGAAGTGTCTCAAGGTTGGCTTCTGTTATGATTCCCTAACTAATATTCCTCTGGCCTGTTGTGTCTCTCCGTCTCCTCTAGTGGGCGTATAACTAATAGTCTTGAAAAACAATCTGTTGGGCTCTTAGTGTTTTGACTGTTTGGGAAGTCCAGATGGTTCCACCCCAGTTCTGCCACATTTTCCCCTTATAAAAGCCACCAAACTTTGAGTCTTGACATGCACCAGCACTCCAAGAAAAGCCTGTAAAAACGGGGACCTGTGTTAATATGAAGGAATTTTCCATATTGATTTTGTACGTGTGTATTTTGAATTACACGTTGCACTATGTTGTGTTTTAGGGTTAAAAGAAATGTCTGTAAACTTGGCAGAAAATTACTGGTACCTTTTCTGTTTTTCTAAAAAAAAAAAAAAAAATCTTACAGTGAATAAGACCTTTTTCCACTTGGAAAGAAGCGTAAAATGCATTTTTACATGTTCGTAACACGTTGGCTGCGTCTGAAATCGCATAATCTCTTGAGTAGGTACCTTTTTGCGCTAAAAAGGTATAATGGGTATGAATGTAATCTGGTTCTGCATTCTCCATGTTGTCATTATCATGTGACCTACCAGCGTCAGTTGCGTCACTTCACTGCCATTCATAGAGATTAGCAACACATTATTAGCTGTTTGATAACGTAGTCAAGCCAAAGGCTAAGCATATCAATTACCGTTACGTGTCTGACGTTGTAGAGACTGAGCGATACATAAAACGCTTGACCGTTCTGATACAAGGACTTGTAGATGAGCCTGTATGATTCACTCCTCCTCTTCTTCTTCTGAATCAGTTTCTGGGTTAAACATGGCTGAATTAAAACAAGTTTAGCGAGTGGATCGGGTAATTCAAGCTGCTTTGATTGAGTCGAGGCGGAGCTCATTTACATTTTTATGATATGCGTATATGCGTACACAAGCTGTTTTAAGGCATGAAGAAATTTTCACAGGAAAAAACATTTAAACGTGTCATTTTGATTCTCAAAGATGAGTTTTAAGGGATACAACCATTGACTTTAATGCGAAACCTGACGGATCCAGTGAGAACTACATGTAACAGAACAAACTAGACTAGATGTAAAAAAAAAAGTAAAAAAGTAAAAAAATAAGGGGGGGGGGGGGGTCACTTTTAAGAGGCTTTTTGTTGTTTTTGGAACTTGACAGATTTGATCGCCATTCATTATATGGAAAAGAGCAGCGTGAACATTCTGCTAAACATCTCCTTTTGTGTTACATAAGAAAGAGAGCTGTACGTTTGGGACGACTTGTCGACAGCATTTTCAGACCGGTAGTCTGTCTTTTTAATGTGGTTTTGTAGTACTTCACTGGTTTATTCATGCTTTATGATCTATGATAAACCAGTGTAGGCCGTAGACTAAACATCCCTGCTCTACACAAACCTGCATTCACCTCTACGCCGGCCGGACGCTTTGTGAATCTTAATGTTGTGAATATTGTTGCTCTTCTCTTGGCTGGACTTCATGTTCCTTTCTCTTCTTCGGTGTTTAAGTTCTTCCTCGATTGAGTGCTAGGAAGGGGTCATATCAAACATCAGCTATTTCTTCCTCTGATTTGTTGTGTGACTCTGAATCCCATTGGCATTGCTCTAAATATACTGCAAATTGCAGTATGTGTTTTGAAATGTCTTCATGATGTTGTTTTGAAACGGTAGATTTCACATCACTCTGTTGGTCGATTTGATCACTTTGAATGGGACTGGACAAAAGCTCGTGTTACGTAGAGCCGTTAGGAGTGAACATGTTTGCTGGAAGTGTCATGTTTACTGTGCCATTCAAGTCCCTTCACTAGAACTGATTTTGGGGGGAATGTCCCGTTTCAACACATATTTTGCTTAAAGAATTGTGAGAGTTTTGACTTAAGAGGTGTGGTACTGTAGACTATACTATCTCGCAGTGTGCAATGATTCAGTTTTTATCTCCATAATTGGGTAATCATTGGTATTGGCATTTTATTTTTAATGTATGGATATATGTTTACGTGTACTTGTACAGGCATTTATCATTATTTTTTTTTTTTTTTTTTTTTTTTTTTTTTTTTACTGATTTGCTGGCATGGGGTGGGTGGTTGCTTTGGAAAATGTGAAAATCTTTAAATAAAATATATATATATAAAGACAGAATTGTGAGAGTTTTGACGAGTTAATGATAGTTAAGAGCATTTCCCTCACAAATGAAATAGTTGTGTCAGGTTGAGTTTACTGAAGGACCTGTAAGTGAACACCTGTCTGCACCGTTTGCTCTGAAGTAGACCTTTGTTCTGCTCCTTCACTATTGTTTCTTCTGGCAACAAAATGCCAGCAAGTTTCAGCAACTGTTGAGAAGAACAGAGATGAGAGAGCTTTAAATCTTAGTTGTTGTTTTGGAATGGTGGAATCTGAAGATCCAACACAACTGTGTTCTCCAGCTGTTAGGGGGATTTTTCCACTACAACTCTGCCTCCTGATACCGAATGTTCCTGATCTTCAAGATCCGACTTGTTTAACAGGTGTTGTGTTGTGTTGTAACCTGAGCTTCAGGAATGCCAAAATCAGGAATTCCTCTGTGGTCTGGCAACACATTTACCCATTCATAATGAAAGGAACCTGTCTAGAAATGTATGCAATGTGTGCAAAGCTCCTGTAAAACCTTTTATTTTTGAATAATGTTAGTCATGGTTTTTTGCTCCAACAAGGTTTTTTGGGTAACGTGTGTAATTTCTGTGCAACTAGTTTCACCAAACGGCATTGCAAATGCAAACATAATGATTGTTTTCAAAAAGGTTTTATAAACACGTCATCCATTGGTTATGGTTGGGCAAACGGATAGTCCCGCCCTCAGATCATGCCATTGGTGAGCAGTTGTTGTGTCAGGCTGATCTGGATGTTTTGTGCCTCGCTTTTCGGAAATCAACCGACGATTTGCTTGTCTCCTAAGCTGGGATATGAAAAAATATTTTAACAATCCTTAAAGGTGCAAAACGCAAGTCTCTGAGTTTTTGCAGAACTACGCCCCCTCTGGCGACAAGCGAAACTGCAACCAGAGTTGTGCACGCTCATGGACCACACGCATCTTTTATTGGATATGTTTTATGTTTCATGTTGTACTATTCTTCCGAACACAATTCCTAGTTTATGAAACTGTTCACTAACAATGGTAGTAAAACCAATTCTGATTGTACATGTATCTAGCTTACGCTAAAGCATTACACATTTTATGCATCGTCATTTGTTGTCATACATAGATTGGCCGTATCAAACATTAGAGACTGGGCTATATCTTACCGTTTTATCAAGAAAAAAGCCAACTGAGGATCCCGTTTGAGACCAAGAGCAGACCGGAGATCTCTACATTTCTTAAGTGCCTTCCCGAGGTTGACTCTAGTCTTACTCCGACGCCTGTCTGACTCCAATTTGGCCCTTTTGGTGGCACTAGACAAAATTTTTCTTTTCTTTACTTCACGTGGAGTTTGCGTTGGGGTTTGGAATGGACTACAAGCCGGTCTCTTTGAATCCATCTTCTACCTTTGACGCACGAGTTGTCTTCGCTAATGCTAAGAATGGCGGCGCCGGCGAATACACAAACCTGCGAGACACAGCCTGGTGAGCGTGAACGCGCATGACGTCACGCCCAGTCTCAAATTCAAGCCCGAATCCCTCTTATATATTTTACTGTACAGGATTATAGAGGCAATCTCAGTGCGCAGAGAAGGGCTCATTCAGCCCATCAGGCAGTTCTTTAAGCATGTATAGGATAGAAAAACAGGTATTTTTAACATGAAAAGTTGCGCAATGCACCTTTAAAATTACACACATATCTACATAGAATAGAGGCTCATTAGAAAACATGCATGACGACATTTCTGCAAAATGATATAACATTGCTTCCTCCATGTTTTGTGACACTTTCAAAGTGAAATGCCCAGCATAATCAGTTTTATCTGTGTGAATCTGTGTGTTTTATTACGTTGGTTGTTGTACGTATCATGGCAGTTCAGAAATGAAGTGTTCAGTGAGTGAGTGGCGCTACAAGGTTAATGATCTCGTTTGAAAATAACGTAGCACCTAATCTAAACCCGACCCTAAACCTAACCGATAGTGTTAACAAAAGCCAACATGAGAGAAAATCACATTCGCTGAAGGAACAATGCCATTTTAGCTTGCCTCTACAAGTCTCTGAGCTCTTTTATCGTGACTCATGTTTCACAGGACTCGTACCCGTGTGTAATATTGTACTAGATGAGCTACCGAGCAAGTTTTGTATGGTAGACAAGATGCATATGGAACTGGTTATGCGATGCTAACATCAGAAACCATGCACGTGTTAAAAGGTAAAAGGCCATAACATAGTATTTTATAATGAATCGCATTTAAAAAGTCTTTATTTATCAATAATCTGCTTCTGTGATCATAGCTCCTGTGAAAATGAATAGAAGATGTTGGTGTTTTACTGTCTCTACTGTTCATTTCAGCTGGAAACTGCACTGAATAGTATAGATAAGTTTTGTAAAAATAGATGTAAAGCCATGTTTTCCAATGAGCCTATTGTATCTCTATATGTAAATGAGATCCGGTATAGCTAACCTTGTATTGCGTGTGAAATGCAACCTTAGTCCACACTTTTTCATCAGGGTGCGGCCAAGTTTCTGCTGTAAAGGCATTGGTATGTAAATGTGAGTGGTTATATGTTAATGAGCTTATGTTTCTGCTGTCATGCAACTTGTCCCAGACCATGAGAACTGTGCTTTTATTTTTCATAGAGACTTATGTTTTCATGAAATGGGCAAAAAAGGAGGCACTTGGGACATGCTGAGGGCCAAAACATGTGGAGGTGGGCTATTTTAACTTGGGGGCCCTTGCAAATGCATAGCAGTTTGCTTAAACCCAGACCCATTTATAACCCACACGCAACCTGTGCTTTAGGCTATGAGAAATAAGATTATGATGCCGATGCCAAATGTGATTAATTTAATGCTGAACTGAAACAGTAAGAGTGTGTTTTGAGGTCATCATGCCCTCATTTAAGGTCTGTCTCTGGGAATGTTGTGTCATTTCTCATGTGGCCTGTTTATAGCAAATGAATGAGTCTTTGTTACGTACCCGCTCAGCCGTCCTTGAAATTAGTTTACCATTGATAGACCGGGAGGATATTACATACAAAATGTTTTATTTATTTTCGCAGCATTTTTTGCGCTGACTGTATGTGATTTTGAACTAACATAGAAGCGCAATCTGTTTATTTGAACAGTCTTTCTGCTTAAACATGGAAAATATATCACATGTTCAGCATGTGTTTCCAAGTGATTCAGTGGAGTGATTCAGCATATGTTATTTTTTCCCTCCGGCAGGGACTTTTTAAAGCAACAGGATGTTTTAAGGTGAGTATGCGGATTTAAGAGATGCATTGAACTTTTCCCTGCACTTTTTCTCTCTCGTGACTTTATGGCATTGCTCGGTACATCTGGGATGGAAACGTTGGTAGTAAAGAAAAGAGCAAAGCATGTACTCTTTCCCCTCCCCCTCTCCTTCTCTCCTGCGCCTGCCCATCCCTCCTCCCTCTCCGGCGGGCGGACACGCCGACCGCGACTCCCATAGCCTGTCAGGAAGTGTTATGACTTGCTGCCTAGGTCTTTGTGAGGCAGGCAGGAATGCTGGTGTTTCAGATTAGCCTTGAAGGGTGTGGAGCGAGCACTGCCTCTTCTGCTGCGACCGCTGCTGCCTACAGACCCATTCTCTGCGACACATCCCAACGGTTTGGCTCTCTTTTTCTTTTTTCTTGCTGGTTCTTCTTCTCTCCTCTACATGCCACAGTCTCTCATTAGCGTTATGCACTGGGGAAAAGCAGTCTCTGTCTGTCTGCCTCGTTTCCCAGCTCCTCGGCTAACGGCACAGCATCTGTGAAAGACGTCTGTTGTGTGAGTTCACATTTGTTGCATCTGTTTGCAGTTTGGAGTGAAGGAAGCAGGTTTGGGGTAACCGGTTGCATCTCGTCAGACTGGTAAATTCATTGTGTGTGGTGGAGCACATGCTCAGCTTTCTGTTTTTCAATCAAAACCCCAAGAAAGCAATTCTGTGGCTGTTTTTCCTCTTTGCTTTTGCTATGTAACTTAACACTGCATAATGGTTTTTGACTTTGTTCAGTCACTCGTGCAATGTTGGCAGTCCTTAGAGACTGTGAAAATCGAGTGACTAGACAGGATTCTCTGGTTGCTTAGATTTGTGCATGACTCAATCCCATGAGGTCACACTACTCCTCACTCATTTGGGAAGTAAACAAACCTTAGTCAAATTAGACTTGCTCTATGCTTAAGTTTATTAAAGCATGAATTGTGGGAGAATCGATTGCAACTGATGATTCAATGAAGGTATG
Source organism: Rhinichthys osculus (assembly GCA_029959095.1). NCBI lineage: Eukaryota > Metazoa > Chordata > Actinopteri > Cypriniformes > Leuciscidae > Rhinichthys > Rhinichthys osculus. The sequence goes on from JARWKJ010000011.1 coordinate 6,991,684, forward strand.
TAGCACACAGTACTGTGTCCGTGAAAGGGATGCCACAGGGGTGGACAATTGGCCCGTTTGTGTTTTTCTTAAAAATTCCAGCAAAGTTTCTGTGTTGGCCTTTGATGACATCAAATGTAGACCTTGAGACAAAATAGCCAAATAATCGTAGTCCAGCGCTGTCTTTAAGAGTTATTCAAACAATAAACAGTTGAACCGTTAGCGTTATGTAACATTTTAGAGCTCATTTTAGAGCTTTTTTAGAAGTCTCTAACTTTATGCTGTCCCACTGGGGTGTGGTTGGACAGCTGGCACCGCTAATGACATAACTCACAGATGAAAAGAAGCACAAGCTGGATTGACGACTATGGGAATGGAGATGTTGACATGCGCTGCGGGTGTGTCCTGAATCATCAGTTCCTTTAAGGTAGTGGCTAACAGGAAGATGTGTCTTGGGTTGCTTGTAGTGCTGCAGTGCTGCCTATAAGAGCAGATCTCAGGTCAGTTTGTGCGACGGAGGCTGGGACGCTGCATCTGTTCTCGGTTCAGCTGCTGTGGGTGGACTCTGCTCAACAGGTTTTATTTTGTTGTGGCCTCGATTCAAACGGTACGTCAACATGGTGTGGTCATTGCTGCTCCAATGCCATTATACAGCATTTAAATGGACTATTAATTATTGTTATATCCTGGACAAATATTTACCATGGTTTTAGTATTGTGTTTAGTGTTTTACTGCTTATTGTGTGTTTGGATGATAAGGTTTATTCTACACTTATGTTCTTTATTGGCATTGATGGTTCCATGAAGAACCTTTAAAGGGATGGGAATTTGTCATCATTTACTCACTCTCAAGTTGTTCCAAACCTGTATGAGTTTCTTTCTTCTGTTGAACACTATGGAAGTCAATGGGTGTCGTCAACTGTCAACAGATATTAAAATATCTTCCTTTGTGTTCAACAGAAGAGAGAAACTCATACAGGTTTGGAACAACTTGAGGGTGAGGAAAAGCATTTTAGTGTTTAAGTTTTAGTGTATTGTGTTTAGTGTATCATTGCTTATTGTGTGTTTAGATGATAAGGTTTATATGCTACACTCTTAAAGCTTCTTTATTGGCATTGATGGTTCCATGAAAGAACCTTTTAACTTCCATGGAACCTTTTCATCACACAAAAGGTTCTTTATAGTGGAAAATGGTTCTTTAGATTAAGAAAAATGGCTCTTATATGAACTGTTCACTGAAATGTTCTTTGGGGAACTCAATTGGTTCTTCTATGGCATGACTTCGGAGCCTTTATTTTTAAGAAGGTAGTTATGTCCACTTTCACAATCTAACAAAAACAGACTGACTGTAGCACAGTTCAGTATTAGACTGCATCTGGTGTTCAGATTTGAACTCATCTATCATAACTCAGAGATAAAATAACACACTGATCTTCCAAAGAAACACGTCCAGACTTTGACTGTTGGCTTTTGGATTAGACTCTTTCCCTTTAGTTGATCTTTTTTTTGTTTTCAACCATTTTCAATGTGCAATAATTGGATATGTTGATAGCCTCTATTTCCAGTCGAAACCCCAAAACTAGTCATTTAAATAAATGAAGTAGTGTTTCAACCATTGTCTTTAGCAAAGAACCATGTGATTGCATTACAGTGTTGTTACATTCAAAATGACTTGTCTTGACACGCCCTCTCAAACATATATTTTGCCCAAATATAGTCTGCTCTGTTTCATGCTTGATAGACGTTTGCATGTCGTTTGCATGTCTTATCATCATCTTACTGTACAATCCCACTTCCAGGTTTCTCTTTCGGAAGACGGGCGTCGTTGTGCATTTACCACAATTTGGAAGTCCACACAATAAAGTTTTTGTCTTCTCTCCATTGAAGGACACACTTTATTCGACTGAGAGAGCTTCAGGTTGTTCTTCGGGGAGATGGCAGGAAAGATATCTAAAGATGAGCTGGAGGAGTTGCGGGAGGCCTTCGGGAAAGTCGGTGAGTGTTTTTCCTGTCCAACCAGTTTTGTCTACTCTAATCACAACTTGGCATGCCGCCCGTAAAGGTGTCCTTTTTCCTTTACGTATCTTGTGATTTCTACTGATTTATCTTTGTTTTCTTTGCGTGGATGAAAACAGCTACATCGCTGTGCAAAGCCTAACATTAGGATCTATTTTGAAATGTCTCATTTGGCTTCTAGTTTTAAATGCCATTGATTAGGAAACTCTAGATGTTTGTTTGTGTGTGTGTGATGGCCTAATTGTTTTGTAATGTTGTTATCTCTCCGTCTGACTTCATGTGCAGTGTGTTTCTTTAAATTCTGGATTGTTATTGCTCAGAAAAACATCTGGGTTTTTCATTTGATTTCATGAAGTTTTTTGGCATAACCTGTAGCCTGGCTTTTAAACTCTCCTCATGGACTTTTGTCTCCAAAACCAACAAGTGTTTACTGTCATATATGTGTGTGTTTGCGTTCCAAGTCCTATTCAAACTAAATCTTTTGTTTAAATATTTGAATAGGACTTGGGTCTATTGACAAGTAATTGTTTTAATTTATTCTCTAGCATTAACTGTGCACTGAATATTTGCCATATTTTGCACACATTTGTCTCTTTATAGGGTTATTTCACGCACAAATTCTGTCATCATTTAATCACCATCATAAGACTTTTGTTAATCTTCAAAACACAAATGAAGATATTGTAAATGATCTCTGAGATATATTTGTCCTTCCAATGAAAGTTCATTAACTCACCACTTGAGATCGTAAACCCATTAGAATCAAGCGGCTTAAATCATGATCACTTTATTTGATTAATAACAGATATAATTTCGGCTTTTATTCACATATAAACATTGATCAACACACATACATAGAGCACAAGAAATATGGTCAACGGAAGCTCAAATGTGCGCACAAGAACAACGATTGTTCTCACGTGTCAAGCAAGTACAGTTGAGATTTTTTAGAAATTATTAGTTTATTATTGGAATTCAACTATGGAAAAATAAGAATACCAATTTTTATATTGCCACTATTTTACTGTACTGAGATACTAAGATACTTATGACACTTTAAATAACAATGATAATTACAATTATAAAAATGTTGCCTCTTTGGCTTGCAAAAGATCATGCAAAAATTGCTTTTTTCAGGCTGGTCCAACTATTGCTTTGTCAATAGTACAAAAAAAAAAAAGCAGCCCAGCCAATGTCTCTAAAAAATGTGATTGGTTCTTTTACCTAAAAGATTTTACTATATATATATATATATATATATATATATATATTCACATGAGTATTTCCATATGATCTCTTTGTGTGCTTCAGAAGTAGAGTTTGTTGAATTGTTTTTAGAAGATTAATGTCAGCCACTACCTGAGTTTGAGTATTGCATAGTATGTGTACAGTATTAATATGGTATGCCATTATAATAATAATAAGTCATTAAAGGGGTCATGAACTGCATTTTTTAATGTTTTAATTTTTCCAGTGGTGCACTTATTATGTTAGTATGAAGTTTACATCAAAATGTCATAATTTAGAAATAAAAGGCCATTTTCAGCCCTGATTTTAGCCTGTGATTTGAACGCTCTGTTTGAAGGGGCGTGTCTGCTGTGAGAATGTAAACGCCCACTGCTGTGATTGGCTAACAGCTTTGCATATGAAATGAGCATTACATGTGGTACACGTTACTATTAGGCTACAGCTGTCGAGATTAGCTCATTTTGATAAGTGTTGATTACAGCATTATATTTAGATCTACTCCCCATGAAAGGTTGCAGCGATGAGCATTGTAGCCGATGACAGACATGTTTGCTGAACGCATGAATGCAGTGATATTGTCATTTCTGCACTCTCACGAATGTCTTCATCATAACTAACAGAGTAAACACGATGTAAATAAGAGATCTGTTGTGCAGTCTCTTGAATAGACCAGCTCCACCAAGCATCGACCCAGCCATCTCAGACTTACCCATCAACTGTAGCCAGCCAACCAGAGAGGAAATCAAGAAAGCCATCAGTCGGTTGAAGAAGTGTAGTCAGCATCATTGATTATAACGGGAGCTTTGGCGAGAGTCCTGAACTCAGACGCTGATAAACATGCACTGTTTGATTGACAGCTAAAGAGAGAGTTCTTTGATTGCATTCTGTAGATTATTATTTAATCACAATTTAAATAACAGATTATTGTCATGCTACTAAGAGAAACAATGCAAAGTTGAACATTTAGTCGCTTGATTTACTGACGCATAAACAGCAATATACAATTTAAAGATACAGAACGTCTAACTTTACATGAATCATTACATATCAGAAATAATTGGCATTAGAATTAACACAGTTACTTACATGTTGTGGCATTACTGTCGGGTCCATATCTTACAGTAAAAGTCTGTTTTTAAAGCCTGTGCCGAAATAAACCAAAGAATCCACAGTGAAATGTAACGAATAAACAAATAATGCTCTACTGAGACATTCACATGGTTGAAAATGCATAACCACATTCATAGCATTAGGATCCTTTGTAAGGTAATGTTATTTTTAGTCCAGTGATCCTCTATCTTTCATCTCACTAACGCGCCAGTGGGCGGGGCCAAAGACGTGATGATGTAGAAGTAGGCGTTGATCATCTTCTGCTGATGCGGTCTTTCATCGTACTGTTACGCCATAATGTGACAAATCCCAAATGAGTAATTTGGAGAGCTTGGTTTCAATAAAAGCTGTTTTTGGACCAACGAGGACGTTTTTGAGCTCTGAAACTTACAGGATGTTTTTATAGTACAACGACCCATATGTCGAAAGATCAAGGAAAATGTGTTTTTTCAATTCACGAGCCCTTTAAAGAGTATACTGCGATTGGTCATCTGGGTTTTGGAGTTTGTGGAGTTTGTATTTTTTCTAATGGTCCTTGACAAGAATGTGGTTCAGACTGCATTTCCCCGTTTATCAGATTTCTCCCGCAGACTGGCAGAACATTGGAGCCTAAATTGTTGCCCATGTCCTGGGATTGTAATGCACATACTAGAAAACCCCAGTGGCTGACAATTCTTAATGGATATTGGTTGTTTATTCGGTTTTAGTTTTCACAACAGCTCTGTTTAAAACCCAGTGAGCTGCCCATCTACTGTAGCCAGCGTATAGTGGCTTCTTTCGCCTCTCTCTTGGAGTTTGATGCTAGAAGATGGCTTTATTTCTTTGTAATAAAGTCTGAGTTCCTATAGCGCTCCCCCAGGGTGGGGTCAATACATCTTATACATTTTCAAACTCTGCACCAATACTGTTTTCAATTCTTCCATTTTTGGTTGTGAATCCAGTCTGTTTTTAGAAAGTGGAACGAAAGGGCCCACCCTATTTACATTAGAGGCCCCTGCTCATCCTACAAATATTCTTTAATGGCAGAATGAGACGCACAGCTTACCATTTATACCATATATCTGATGGCAGAGCGAGAGACTCCAACATATGCAAACACATTCTAGTCTCTTACAGGCCTCTACACGGACTCACACACGTGGTTATAATTCACATATTTAGATACATGATCATAATACTAGAATAAAAATGGCTATATTATACTTATATATTTATATTATGATTAATACAAATATTCTACAGTCTCTAATGTCATGTTGCGTGTCTCTTTTGTGGATAAAACGGTACCAGAATGCTCTGCTTGAAGCTCAGTGAACATGGCCTATGTTTTAGTCTTAAGCATAAATTCTATAAATATTAATATTTCCCTTACATTTTAGGAGTTTAATTTAAGTGTATTTGTTTTTGTGTTGAAATGTTACATTGACATTTTAGGCTGCTTAAAGCCTACTCGAGAGATGTTTTCACATTTCCTAAACATTTTATTTTACATATGCATGAAAATACGGTTTTTCTCAAAGTTGGAGTTTGCTGTTGATAATTTTGCCTAATCAAACTATTTCAATTGCATGTCCTCACTTTTTTTTTTTTTCAATGTTGTTGTGGTTTCTTAATATTTTTTACGCTGTTGAATTGCACCGGTAATTGCAACCTTGATGTTTCGTGCTTGTTGGGAAGAGGCAAGATGTTGACGCCAAACCAATAATTTCCATTTCTCTCCATAGATTTGAATGGCAATGGCTTTATTTGTGACCATGAGCTCCATGAGCTGTTCAAAGAGGCCAATCTGCCCCTGCCAGGGTACAAAGTCCGAGAGATCATCCAGAAACTGATGGAAGATGGTGACAAAGACAAGGACAAGAAGATCAGCTTTGAAGAATTCCTGTCTGTAAGTGTCTACGAACTGTTCCGTAATATCCAAAAATAAGTCTAAACATCTACATACACATCTTAACTAGGCTTAAAACTTGCTACACATGTACATCACTTTACATTGTGGTGCTTTAAAAAAAAAAAAGTATTCCAGTGAATCAATGCTTTGTTCAGTCCATAAACTTCATTTGCAAATCAAATGTTATTGTCGTGAGAAAACATTTACATGATCACATATGTTCTGTGCAAGCATGATTTTAATGGATGAACGCAAGGAGCAACGTTTAGAGTGAGGTTAAATGATTACAGTAAAAAGCTGTCTGCGTGATTACTAAATTAGACCGTTAAAGAGCGCTGTGTGAAGGGGTTTAGTTGGAACGGAATTAGAAACCCAACTACCTTTTAAAACTAAAGCTTAAAATCCCTCATTTGCATATTCAGCAGTAGCTTTCACCATATACGGACAACAGATAATACATTGTACTTTGAGATTAGAGTTTCAGTGCTGAATCCAGATGGCCTGTTCACCATTTCATCATTTTTATTAATTAGTGGTGCAATAATAATGATGAAATAATTACTGTTTGTGGATCTCATCCCATGTGCTACAGACATGATACCCTAAACTGTGCAGGCTGGTTGAGGAGAGTTGTGAAATGGGTCAAAATTTTCCATAAACTCCCCACATTACATTTAGAGATTGTGCAAGCCTTAGCAGTTTTAAATTGTCCGTAAAGACTTGGCTGAAGGCGAATCAGATATGTGATCATTGACTTTTTTTTATATATTGTATATTTGTATTCTGGTTTTTATGCGAGTACTGTGTGTTTATGTTGTCTTTTTACTTATTCTTGCCCAGAGACCACAGATGTAAATTAGCCGTATAGCTAACTCTGGTACAGGGCTTAAACTGTGCATGGTCCCTGATAAATAAACTAATAAAGAAATAAAATAAACGAATGGTGAAAAGTTTGGAATAACTAAGATTTTTAATATTTCTTATACTCACCAAGGCTGCATTGATCAGTAATCAGACATATTGTAAAATGAATGAGTAGAACCAGACATATTGTGAAATATTTGTACAATTTAAAGTAACTGTTTTTTTATTTGAATATATTTAAAAGTGTAATTTATTTCAGCATCATTACTCCACTCTTCAATGTCACATGATCCTTCAGAAATCACTCTAATATGCTGATTTGATGCTCAATTATTAGTGGTGCTCATTTATTAATAATGAGTCTTATTATTATAATAGAAAGTTCATAAGAACAGCATATTTTTTTTTGAAATAGCATTTTTTTTTTGTAACAATGTAAAATTCCCTCTGTTATTTTTGATCAATTGAACGTGTCCTTGCTGAATAATTCTGCAGTCCAGAATATCACAGAGACTCTTTTTCAGTCAAATGGTGCATCACCCGGTTGGACGGCCCTGTGTTTGTTTGCACTGCTGTGAGGAGGTTATGAGCAGCTGCTGGCAGCCGTGCCACTGACGATCATGCTTTAATTACCCACACATGCCACGCGCCGTTAAATATGTGCATCTGTTTAGTTTCGAGGACCTCTTGTGCGTTAGTGTATTTTTAAATGATGTGTGGATGAAAAGACTCAGTAATATGGCGAACGGATGTTGTAGCAGTTTCTGTATAATGTATCGTCTATTTTATAATTAATTGTATGGTCCCATGCAGATCTTTCAGGAGCTGAAGAGCAGTGACATTGCAAAGAGCTTCCGGAAGGCCATCAACAGGAAAGAGGGAATCTTGGCTATTGGCGGCACGTCCGAGCTGTCCAGTGCCGGCACACAGCACTCCTTCTCAGGTAAAAACGCCTTTGGATTACACCGGATCAGACAAACCACTGCTTCCTTTTGCTATAATTACTCCTGCACCACTTCCCCTTGGCTTGGAATGTAGTACTGTGGCAGAACCAAGATAAAGTAATGGCATCAGATGATAATAATATGGTTTTTGTATGGATTGCCATATTCATACCTTGAGATTTACATGCTACTCTAATGCCAGGTTCTAAAACCCATAACATTATAATATAGTACCATGTACTTTTTGGTATTTTTAGGTTGGTAGCACTTTATTTTTACAGTCCTGTTCCTCATACATACTATGTACTTATTATAATAATTGCAATAACTGGGTTATAACTAGGTACTAACACTTAACCTACCCCTAATCCTAGCCTTAACCCATGTAGTTACCTTACATTACCCAGTACTTTCTTAGGTAAGTACACTGTAAGTGCAACCTTTATGTTTTTAGTGGTATGTGATCTTGTTGTCTGTGTCTTTGTCCAGAGGAGGAGAGGTTTGCTTTTGTGAACTGGATCAACACAGCGCTGGAACACGACCCTGACTGTAAACATGTGCTGCCCATGAACCCCGATACAGATTCTCTCTTCAAGGCTGTCGGTGACGGTGTTGTGCTGTGGTAAGTCGGAGACGCTCCTCAACATCTTGCCTGTGAGTTTTCATTATTTTATATTATTTAAGAAACCTCCTCATTGCATATGTCATTGATTCCTTTTAGTAAAATGATCAACCTCTCAGTACCTGATACTATTGATGAGAGGACCATTAACAAGAAGAAACTAACACCATTCACAATACAGGTTTGGTTTTGATTTATTTTTGCAGCCGTCTCTGTTTGAAGATTATTCTTTAAAATAAATAGACTCTTTCAGTGACTTCAAATCTATTAAAGCGCATATGTGTTGGAGATAGAGAGATTTGGGTCTAATGAAGATCATTGCTTCTGTATTGCAGGAGAATCTTAACCTGGCGCTTAACTCGGCCTCTGCCATTGGCTGTCACGTGGTCAACATCGGAGCTCTGGACCTTCGGGAAGGCAAACCTCATCTGGTTTTGGGCCTTTTGTGGCAGATCATTAAGATCGGCCTGTTTGCTGACATCGAGCTGAGCAGAAACGAGGGTACGTGTCTCTGATGCACAAATACGATCACACGTCTAGTCCAAACAGTGCCACAGCTGATGACAACATCCAGGAATCCTGACAAACAGATATAGCGTCTCTTTTCTAGTTAAATGTTAACCCGACTGACTGATTTGACTGTAATGGCGGACTTGAGCTCTTAGATCTGACTGTTTGTTTTCAGCTTAAGGCAGTTTAGGTCTGTCTCAAAGGCTCTGTGCAGATCTATAGAGAGAGTTATCTAGCCTAAGATTAACCTTCATAATGAATGAAAATCATGCTGACAGGATGAATAAACAAGTCATTTTATTACATAAAATTGCTTTTCATGTGACACTGCCAGGAACGATCAGTCATAAAGCAGACTTGAGATGATACCTTATAAACAAATACAATAATGGCCTTGGCTTGACATCAATGGCTTGAACTACGGGCAACAACTAGCAGCCTGAAACTAGCAAGTAAGAAAGAAAAGTGTAGCATGCCCTGTCTTTTGGGTTCTCATTGAGTTACAGACAACAGACATACTGGATCGTTTACAGAGGTTTGTGTGCGTAAACAGAAAGGCCAGCCCACATCAGAGTTTGCCAGGCCGGCTGTGATCTGTGCAAGTACTTATTAGAACTTGTGTGTCCTTAGTGTATCAGGAAAATCAATGTGAATGTATGGTAGGTACCAGCAACATTGTTTAGATCAAGAAAGGAAACGGACCCAGCACCGAACCCTGGGGTGTGGTGGTTAGTTAATATGACTTAGACATCTCTCCCTTCCGAGACGCCCTGAAGGATCTTACCTGTAAGGTAATACTCACACCAGTGGAATGTAGTTCCTGTAATGCACATTAAGAAGAGGCTTGATAAAAAGGATTTGGTACATTTATGTGTCAAAATCTGCAGTAAAGTCCAGCAGAACGAGGACACGTGATCTGGAGTAGGGGTGGGACGATACAGGTACCTCACGATTCAATTCTGTGGCGATATGTGGTCCACGGTATGATAATATCACGATTCGCGATATTTACGATATTCAATATATTGGAAGAAATTTGATCAACGATATATCACGATATATGTGACTGAAAAGAAAAAGAAGGAATAAGGAAATTTTATGCATTTATTAATGCCAACATTTGGTAACACTTTACTTGAAGGGGTGTGCATAAGACTAACATGACACCTTCATAATCATGACATGACACATGTCATGAATATGAAGGAGGATTTATGCATGTTTATGACAACTGTCATTAAGTGTCATTCGCTCAATTATGACATTTTTAATGCAAATATGACATTGTTTGAGATGTCTTTGTTATGACACCTTGACATAAACCAATACATCATAACCTGTCAGTGTCTTTGTCATGAAGACTTGACATTACTAAGACAACACAACCTGTCATAAACATGACATAGCAGATTAATTATCAAACAATTATCAAACTTAAGAAAGCACTTAGCTTTATTGGTTAACATTACATTAAACTGTCAGGTGGTTGGTTTTGACATTGGCTGTCATGAAACCGTTATAACTGTTTAATGACAAATTCAATTTGTACCACTGTAGTTGAGGTCACGAAAAATATTCATGACACAGTTATAATGGCCTTATGACAGCCAATGTCAACACCAACCACATGACAGTTTAACTTAATTTAATGTCAAGTTGTCATGACAAAGACACTAGGTTATGATGTTATGGTTTGTCAAGGTGTCATAACAAAGACATCTTAAACAATGTCATATTTGCACTCAAAATGTCATTATTGAGCGAAAGACATTTAATGACAGTTGTCATAAACATGCATAAACCCTACTTCATATTCATGACATATGTCATGTCATGGTTATGAAGGTGTCATGTCAGTCTTATGTACACCCCTTCAAGTAAAGTGTTACCAACTGGCTTTTTAAAAGCACAACTCGCCCTGTCTGCCTGAAATTATCAGTGGTCAGAGGATGCCTATGTCTCAGTGTGGCAAAGGAAATAGCCATTAAAATCAGCGCGTCCACATCATTCTCTGATTCAAAATCTAGGTTAAAACGCTGTGATTTAATGTCACTGTGTTCTTTTTTAAGCTCTTGCGGCACTGTTGAGGGATGGAGAGACACTCGAGGATCTGATGAAACTGTCTCCAGAGGAACTGTTGCTCCGCTGGGCCAACTTCCACCTGGAAAATGCTGGCTGGAGCAAGATCAACAACTTCAGCCATGATATTAAGGTCAGCCTTGATGTGTCCATTCACTATACTCTGCTTGTGTGTGTGTGTGTGTGTGTGTGTGTGTGTGTGCTGATGAAGTATTAGATCTCTGTCCATGCTGTTTTCATGAGGATATTGAGCTTGAGAATTGTGGTTGTAGTCCTGTCTATTTATTTTTTATATTAATTTAGTTGTAAAATATGTAAGCTGCTCTGAGATCCTATGATAAAGGTGTAAACGCATAGTTTTAATGCAAACTATAATATCAGGGCTTGTATTCTCTATCAAGATCAAATTTCCTCCTTATTGAAATAGCCAGTCAGTGTAACAGAGGATAAACAGTCACAGATAAAGTTGTTGTCTTTAGTGGTGTTTATTTTGCTAGGACCAGAGAGCTAATGTGCAACAGAGTGGTTATGAATGGTGGCTGAATTGTGGCTTATATAGAATATAGGCATGTTATTACTCATCTATGCAAATACCGAGATATTTATAGATATTATAGGGACTTGGGAATGGGCTATTTTGACTTCATAACATCTGCATATTAACACCCTAGCATTATGGCTCTTTAAGAGACCATAACCCTCAGAAATGTGAACATGTAATTATAGCTTTTAATTATATGCTGTTGAATTTAAATGATACATATTGTACTTTACACTAACATTAAATTACATGCACCTACAATAATTATTTGAATAACTTGAAACCCCCGTGTGGGTGAAATGGAAAGTTTTGCGTAGATATTTTGCATATTTTAAATCTCTTGAAGAACTTATGGGTAGATGTCCAATAGACAGCTTTACTTTAGCTTTAATAATGAAATACAAAATTATGTTGCCAAATTTATCCAAATTTGAATTTACATAACAGCTAGCTCCATTTTCTGTTCCATAAAGGCATTTCGCCAGAGCGAGAGTGCAGTTACTTTGACTTTCAAATGCTCTGGATGGCAAACCATGAAAAAACGTGCACAAAAAAAAAAAAATGTGTAAAACATGTGAGGGATCATTTAGTGTCTAATAAAGGAAGTGTGACCCAAGCTGTTAGCTGATTGCCCTCTTGACTCATTATATGTCATTTATTTTCATGAAAAAGTAATTTGGTGATGAAGATAAAGATACAAAACAGTGAATGATTGAACTAATCTCTCTCTCTATCTTCCTCTGTGCTGCAGTTAACAGATTTTTCAAAGTGTGTAAAGGTACTTTCATAAATGTACTGTGAGATCAGTTATGTCTATTTTGTACATTCATTTACATCTACCACAGTCATGTTCTCAGGAACTCACGCATGATTGTCTGTTCCTCATATTTACACACATTTCTCTGGATTGTGTCTCATGTAAATATAATTCACAGTGTAATTATATTTTGATGCCTTCAAGTCCGTTAAGTCAGATTTTGTGATTTTTGGACAGAATAAAATGGATGCGTTGGAGCATTATAGTATTGTAGTTGCACAAGTCTGTTGCCTCATAGTATTTTTTGACAGGCTTTTTTAAATTATTCTTCACAAATGTACACAAAAATGTATTGAAATATTTAATTTTAAAATGTCAATCTTAAATATCAAATATGATCATCGGTTTATTTCTTCATCTCTCAATCATCACTGTATTTCCATTATATGTTTTAAAACTACAGAGCTTTGTACATCATCTTACTAAGACATATTATTGGAGATAGTATAGTGATGACTGAGATTTATATGCATTTTATCTAAGTATCTGCTATACTGTTATAAAGAGCTCATTGATTTACTTTACAATCTTATTACTTTTTTGTCCATATAAATATCAGCATCTGCACCAAATTACAGTTTTGGTCCACAAGTGTGAGCTTCATACTCTCACTATATTAGACTTTATAAGCCGTATGAAATATGATACTCGACAAAAAAAACACATATTAGTATTTTATTTTAATTTAGAAAGGTTTAATAAACTATTCTATTTAAAAAAACATATTTTTCAGAATATTTTTTCATATGTCAGGCTCAAAGTAAACCCTCCAGTACTCTGAAGAGAGAGTTTTTTTTAGGACTGATACTGATAATTTTTTATTTTTTAATTTATGTCGGCTTTTAATGCAAAAATAACTCCCGATTGTTTTCTGTTGAACGCAGTGGCGTAATGGTGTTGAGTCTGAGAGTCTATGACACCATTATGATGTTCATATGCTCATAAACACAATCTTGCTGACGTGACTTGAAGGCAGCATTACTACGCTACACGTTTCACTGAAAGACTTTTGCTCTGTTGTCACTCTTGAATCTGCAGGACTCGAGGGCTTATTTCCACCTGCTCAACCAGATCGCACCCAAAGGACAGAAGGAGGGCGAGAAACACATCGACATTGACATGTCAGGCTTCAGCGTGAGTTCACATCTATCATTAAGCATTTCTGTAACATAAACCAGTACACAAATGGGAGACAGAACCATAAGTAGTTATTGAATCTCTCTTCTGATGCATCCGGTACGGTGCAGCTCTCAGTAGAAGAGTGTCTTATATAAAAGTATCAAAGCTTCATTCACTGGAGAAGCTCATTGTGAGTCAGGAGGACAGCAGCAGTTCCTCTCAGATCCTCCTGGTTTATGAAGCGCAGTTATCAAGCATCAGCAGTTCAAACACTAGTTTCTCTGGGGGTCTAAACTTGGCACATGAGGGTGAAAGTTGATCCAAACCTGGGATTGATTCTTATAATCATTGCCAAAATAAAGAACGGCAAATTCTGAGCAGGATGAGTGTTTTCAGAGTGACTTCCAGTAGGAAAACCGTGAAAAAGCCCGTGTTTATTGCACATTGTGTTCCAGTCACAACACGAGCAGCCAGCGCAGATGCCAGATCCTCCCCCAGCATGCCATGCTTCAAGTCATTCACCGCTTTGGTTTAGGACAGTAACAATGTTGGCCGTTTCCCAGCAGTGTGTAAACAGCCAGTGTGTTTAACCCCACGCGCTGTTATTGACTGTGTGCTGAATGAGACGGCTGTGGCTGGGACGCGCTCAGGGTCGTCTCACCATGCATCAACATCAGCCTTTGAGTCTCGGATAATAAATAATGTTTCCTTTCAGCGTCTGGCACTCTTTCCCAGCCCCAGTGAACTGCATCACGGTCTGTTCTGGTGACATATGCAGTTCCTTTCTATGAAAGACTGGGCAATATAGCTAAAAATAATTGATATTTTTCATTAAGTGTACACGTTGAGTCAGTGTATTTTGGAGTCAGTGAGATTTGTTTTTGAAAGAAGTCTCTTATATTTGCCAAGGCTGCATTTATTTGATAAAAAATACAGTAAGTAATGTAAAATATTAATTGAATTTAAAATTACTATGTGAATATATAGCAAATTGTAATTTATTCCTGTGATCAAAGCTGGATTTTCAAGTCAAGTCAACTTTATTTATTTAGCGCTTTTTACAATACAGATTGTATCAAAGCAGCTTCACAGTGATTACATGAAAATAATACAACAAATAATTGTTTCTAGAAGAAAATTGCGTCAACGTCCACCTTAAGTAAGGCAGATCAATAATATAAATATTTCAGCATCATTACTCCAGTCTTCAGTGTCACATGATCCTTCAGAAATCACTCTAATATGATGATTTGATTAGTTATTATTTGTGATAATGTATCAGTTATTATTGGCGCTCAATTATTAATAATTTTTAATAATGAATAATGGGAACCTTATGGAACGTGAGAATGATACCTTAAATTTTGAAGCCCCAAAAAGCGCATCAATCATAACAGTAATCCACACGGCTCCAGGGGTTAATAAAGGCCTTCTGAAGCGAAGCTGTGTTTCTGTAAGAAAACATATACATATTTATAACTTTATAAACTCACTGGCTTCCGGTAACAGCCGTGCGCGAGTCGAGTTTCGGTCGAAGAGAACTAACCCTTTAATTCAGTTTCTGTTTGATTTGAATTGTCTTATTTTCTCACTGACCCATGAAACAGTAGAGGAGAATGCTTTGCATCTGAGGGTTTAGCAAATCCGTCCCACTGAAGCGGAGCGGGAAACATGCGCTGAGTTGTGTTGAATTGTGTCCCGCAGGAGAAAGACGACCTGAAGAGAGCCGAGTGTATGTTGCAGCAGGCAGACAGGCTGGGCTGCAGACAGTTCGTCACGTCTACTGACGTCGTGTCTGGCAACCCTAAACTCAACTTGGCCTTCGTGGCCAATCTCTTCAACAAGTACCCAGCGCTGACCAAACCCGAGAACCAAGACATCAACTGGGGCCTTCTGGAGGGTGGGTAATCTGCTCCTGATTGTTGCTCTTTCCTGTCTCCATTACCATTTTAGCATTCACTAAACACACGCGCCACGTAATGACTCATGAAAATGGCTGACACTGCCCCCAAACACTTGCTTCTAAAAATACTCTCGATGGCATCACAAATGGGACATTCAGGATTTTTTTTTTTGGTGGAAACTGGTGAAGCGCGTCAGCCAGAGATTCAAAGGGAGGGACTGTTTGGCTCATTTCCTGAGGCTGGAACAGTTTACGGCCGTCTGATGAAGACTGCGCCCTCTTGTGGTGGAAAACTTCTGCTGTCAGACCTGATCCTCAGTTAATAGATGAACTCCCAGTATCACAGACCAGGCTTAAAGGATTAGTTCACTTTTAAAAAAACTTTTGCTGATAATTTACTCACCCCCATGTCATCCAAGATGTCCATGTCTTTCTTTCTTCAGTCGAAAAGAAATTAAGGTTTTTGATGAAAATATTCCAGGATTTTTCTCCATATAATGCACTTTACTGGGCACCAAACGGTTCAAGGTCCAAAAGACAGTTTCAGTGCAAACTGTTCAAAGGGCTTTAAACGATACCAGACGATGAATAAGGGTCTTATCAAGCGAAACGATCGCTCATTTAAAAAAAAAAAAAAAAAAAGTTTTATAAGCTCACGTGCTCGCCTTGCTCTGTTCTGTGTGACTCTCCTGTTCGAACTCGTTCATTAAAATGAACGAATCTTTTTTCGAGTCATTTGATTCATTTAACGAACGAAATGAACGAATTGACTCGGAAAAAGATTCGTTCAGGTTCGAACAGGAGAGTTACATAGAACAGAGCAAGGTGGGCATTTGAGCTTATAAAACTTAAACTTTGTTATTTATTTTTTAAATGAGCGATCGTTTCGCTTGATAAGACCCTTATTCATCGTCTGGAATCGTTTAAAGCCCTTTGAACAGTTTGCAGTTTGCGCTGAAACTGTCTTTTGGACCTTGAACCGGTTGGTGCCCAGTAAAGTGCATTATATGGAGAAAAATCCTGGAATATTTTCATCAAAAACCTTAATTTCTTTTCGACTGAAGAAAGAAAGACATGGACATCTTGGATGGCATGGGGGTGAGTAAATTATCAGCAAAAGTTTTTTTTAAAAGTGAACTACTCCTTTAAGATAGTCCCAGACTAAAATGCATGTTTGAGCTGTTTTAACTGAAATCAAATTGCACTGACATATCTTAAAATATATATATCAGTGCCATTGTTTTGTCTCAAGATGCACCAGTTTATTTTTTATAAGGCACATTTATAAAAGACACATAAATGATTTGAAATAAGGCTAAATCGTGGCTTAATCTAAGCCTTGGTTGTGAAACCGGGCCGTAGGATTACAAAAATCATCATGCGTAACTAATGTGGTCCATATAATTTGAATGCATGGTTATTTACCAGCCAGCAGCCATATCACCCTGTAGCCCAAGACTGGTTGGCCACTAAAGCTAAGCAGGGCTGAGCCTGGTTAGTACCTGAATGGGAGACCTTCTGAGAAAACCAGGTTGCTGCTGGAAGAGGTGTTAGTGAGGCCATCAGGGGGCGCTCACCCTGTGGTCTGTGTGCGTCCTAACGCCCCAGTATGGTAATGGGGACTCTATACTGTCAAAAGACCACCGTCCTTCGGATGAGACGTTAAACCGAGGTCCTGACTCTCTGTGGTCACAAAAAATCCCAGGATGTCTTTCGAAAGAGTAGGGGTGTAACCCCGGCATCCTGGCCAAACTTGCCCAGTGGCCTCTGTCCATCATGGCCTCCTAATCATCCCCATGTGTATATATATACCAATTGGCTTCATCACTCTGTCTCCTCTCCACCAGTAAGCTGGTGTGTGGTGGGCGTTCTGGTGCAATATCGCTGCCGTCGCATCATCCAGGTGGATGCTGCACATTGGTGGTGGTTGAGGAGATTCCCCCTTCTATGTGAAGCGCTTTGAGTGTCCAGAAAAGCGCTATATAAATGTGATGAATTATTATTATTATTATTATTTATATACAGATTATTAGTGGTATTTGCTTATAATTAACTTCATGTATACACTTAAGGTCGTCAAGAAATATTGGGAACACTTTACAATAAGATTACATTTGTAAACATTATTTAACCACAATTATTAACATGAAATAACAGTAAAAAAAAACTAAAGCATTTATTAATCGCAGTTAATTTCAACATTTACTAACACATTATTAAAATCAAAAGTTGCAGAGGCCAGGGTTCAGAAAGCAAAAGTCCTGCCGTATGTTTATTCCAGCCATGAACTCAGCCGGCTGATTACTGTACATTACATTTCACTGGAAACTAATTAGCAGATCCATGTGATTGGAACAAAATACCGAGGAGGACTTTTGCTTTCTGAACCTCTGAGAAGTTGTATATGTTGTTAATATTTAACAGACATGAGCTGACATGAATTAACAATACTCAGTTGTAATTGTATAAACTAACGTTATGCATTAACTAATGTTATATAATGGATTGTGGTTGAATAGCCTTATTATAAAGTGTTGCCGAATGTTCTCTGTGGACTAAATATGCAGTTTGTAATTGTGTTCGTGAGCAGTGATTAACTCCTGATTTTGCTTGGTTTCTGTAGGAGAGACCCGAGAGGAGAGGACTTTCAGAAACTGGATGAATTCTCTGGGCGTCAACCCTCATGTCAATCACTTATACGGGTAAATCTCAAATCAAGTTCTCAATTATTGGATGTGTATTTCACTTAATTCTCAAGACTTTATGGGATCAGTGATCAACTCAATCACACGAGTGACGTCTCATTTATATCGTTTATATAATGTTACACTTGAGTCAATTTTGATCTTTTCATGCCTTCTCAGTGATCTTCAGGACGCTCTGGTCATCCTGCAACTCTACGAGAAGATCAAGGTCCCTGTCGACTGGAACAACAAAGTTAACAAGCCTCCATATCCCAAACTAGGAGCCAACATGAAGAAGGTATTAATTCTACACGCATTTCCTTTTCTCCTCTGAGGAAGTCAGCCAATCCAAACCTGCACAGTGAGGGACAGGTTTGTGATTGGATAAAGTGCTGTTTCAGTCTTTACATCTGTGTGTGTGTGTGTGTGTGTGTTTAGCTGGAGAACTGTAACTACGCTGTGGAACTGGGGAAGACCAAAGCCAATTTCTCACTGGTGGGCATCGGGGGACAGGACTTGAATGATGGGAACCCGACTCTCACTCTCGCCCTGGTCTGGCAGCTCATGAGGAGGTAAAGCGTGGACAGATGTGTCCTATACGCAGAAAAATAAAGAAACATTCACAGTGTTATTACTAAACAAATAGAAGGTACACTGCAGTAAAGCATGTACAGTATAGTAAATCTTGCATAGTGGATATCCATATGTAATGAATAATAAATGTTGTAAACATCAGCAAGTAAATGCTGTGTAAATGCTGTTCTTTTGAACTTTCAAAGTCATTCAAGTCTATTCATCAACTGTTTTCAACATTGATAATTATTATGAATGTTTTTTTGTGCATCAAATCGTCATATTAGAGTGATTTCTGAAGGATCATGTGACAGTAATGATGCTGAAAATCCAGCTTTGATCACAGGAATAAATTACACTTTAACATATATTCACATAGAAAACAGTTAATTTAAATTGTAATAATATTTCACAATATTACTGTTTGCAGTATTTTTGATCAAATAAATGTAGCCTTGGTGAGCAGAAGTCTCCTTTTAAAAAATATATATATATATATAAAAAAAAAGCTTTTGATCAGTAGTTTATATGAGACTGAACAATGACCTTGATCAATAAATGCAAAAAATTATTTTAACTTTAAAGTGCCTAATGCATTAACTAATGTTAACAAATTTAACCTTATTGTAAAACTATTATGCAAATACTGTTAAATTCATATTTGATTTAAAAACAAACACACCAGCATTAATATTTAAAAATGAGTTTTACAATAAACACCTAAAAGTCTATGAACAAAGATTGTATTTATTTTATTTTATTTGCTGATTAGAGCATGTATATGTGTTTAAAGCTGAAGTAGTTTGGAGGAAATGTGATGTTGATGAGTGTTTGCTGTGTTCTCTTCCAGATACACTCTGAATGTACTGGAGAACCTGGGCGACGGGCAGAAGGTCAACGATGAAATCATCGTCAACTGGGTTAACAAGACTTTGTCACAGGCAGGAAAATCAACCAAAATATCGAGTTTCAAGGTGCACAACCCTTCATTTATCCAACTAACATATATATATACTGTATGCTTCATGCAGCACCAGTATTCATGTTCCTACACGTGTGTGTGTTGAATGTCAGAAGTAAGTGTTGTGTTCTGAACTACAGGATAAAGAGATCAGCTCCAGTCTGGCGGTCCTGGACCTGATTGATGCCATCCAGCCCGGCTGCGTCAACTACGACCTCGTGAAGAGAGGAAGTCTCAGCGACGAAGACAAACTGGACAATGCAAAGTAAGATTTCAAAAGGGTGTTCATTAGATAACGTGCATCAGGCATTAAAGGTAGGGTAGGCAATTTCAGAGAGGCTAGCAATAGTGAGCTAGTTTTGAACACATGCACACACACGAGAGATGGCATTAAATTACCTCATGATTCAAAGCACATTAAATTAGTAAACAACAACTCTGACTTCTACCGCCTGACTACTGGAGATTAATTTCGTATTATTTCCAAGTCCAAGAACCTGAACAGCTCCAAGTACGAATGTCACATGTGGCCATCTCGTAGTTACGGTAATCAAGACATGTGAACGCTCATTGTTTGGGTTCAGCTGGAACTGTAAAAGGCGGCTGCTGTTTGTTTGTGGCTCTCGGTGACTGACTTCTGTCTGATGACGTGTGATGTCTGCGCGGAGGTATGGAAATACATATGTTGACAGGCAGGGAGGACATCCTATCATTGCATTCGGACCTAACGCAATGATTGGACGAACATTTTTTGGTCCTGAGACTTCCACAGAAGATATATGTACATTTTTAATATTTAGATCATTTCTATCATTTATTACTATTAGGATGTGAAGAGAGTTTCAGCCAGTATAACAAAAAGTGTTTATAAAATACATTAAAGGAGCAGTATGTAGAGTTCAGAGACTCTTGATATTAGCGACACCGGTGGCCGTTAAGTGAACTGCAGCAGAACTTATTTCTCACACTCATAACACTCGTAACACACAAGAGACTGAACGTGATTGAAGACCCCGATATACTCAAGTTATTTTCCATTCTTTGCTTAGAAGTCGAAAGAAGTTAGAAATAGCTTTGCAGCGAAATACTGTTGACGGACATCCCGACACCGTCCACGATGTTTAGATGAATATGTAAATATGTGCTGAGCACTATGGATGTGGATGTGTTTGCTTTAGCTCTGAGATTCACCCGCGTCATGAGAACAGATGAGGTCATTCAAATTAGTAATAGTTTTATAATAGTTTGATTATAAAGTATATTTGAGACTATAGACTATATAGATCTGACTATGTGAGACTATAGTTTGAATGAATCCCTTTTCTCTCCATGGCACATTGACATTACAGTACAGAATGGCTCTTTCAGCATTATCCTGAACATTGTATAAGCATTCGTTTCACGTGTCTCTGAGCGGAAGAGCGGCTCTCAGGAGCGCGTTAACATCACATGCTTTTCATTTTACCAGCAAAACCATCCCGAGTCCTTCACTTAAAAATCAGTCTACAGACAACCTAGGAAGTCAGGGAATGTATTTATTTATTTTAGTTTAGCTGTTCACACATTGGCAATAAAAAAGCGATTAATATATGAAAAGGTACTCCAATATGGGTGTAAATGTATGAAGAAAATTATATACAGGTGAAACTCGAAAAAAGAGAATATTGTGCAAAAGTTCATTTATTTCAGTAATTCAACTTAAAAGGTGAAACTAATTTATTATATAGACTCATTACATGCAAAGTGAGATATTTCAAGCCTTTATTTGTTATAATATATTCACAATATTCTAATTTTAAATTTGGGGTTTTCATAAGCTGTCAGCCATAATCATCACAATTCGCCTTTGGCTAAGCCACACCCTAGAATGTAGATTGACCAATCACAGCGCAGCCAAGAACGAGCTCCCGCAGAGGTCCGACACTTTTTCACAGCGCTCCATTGACTTTAACACAGGCGTCTCATATTTTTGGTCTCGGCAGGCTATTACCGTCGTAGTTTTATCAAAAATATGGTTAAACATTGTTCCTGGGGCATTTGCAACACAGATACGCGTTTCCCAGAGAGGTTGGAGGGGGGTGTGCGTTTTTTTTCCGTTCCCAAACCCGAAGTCAAATCCTGACAAGTGTCGTCTAGCACACGCTGCTAATAAATACAACGTTATACTCGCGTAGTCCGTTTGCTTTGTAATAACGATTGTAGAAGTGAATAGAGACCTACCCAGCTTTGCATGAACAGTGTTGCTCCTTGATATTGTTAGTCCCAGCCTCCGTCTCCATTAGTAGGATATCTGCGGTGGTTCATTTTTTGACTGTGACCGGTATGCTTTTGCCTCTATTTGGATGCCTTGTTGTTCCTTGCGTTTCACCTGTATGTCGTAAATATAGCCTTCGAACGTATATGCAGCCCATTTTGCCTACTTCTATCGGACACTTTATTTGCTGCTTTATAAAAGTTTGATCAAATTTCAGCAGGAAGAGCTGTCACAGCATAAGCCATATTGATACCAGAGCCCAGATGAAGTTTGTTTGTCGGACGAAGCAACAGTAACTAAGGGGGGCGGGGCTTAGCCAAAGGCGAATTATAACAAATAAAGGCTTGAGATATCTCACTTTGCATGTAATGAGTCTATATAATAAATTAGTTTCACCTTTTAAGTTGAATTACTGAAATAAATGAACTTTTGCACGATATTCAAATTTTTCGAGTTTCACCTGTATATGCTGTGAGAACTATTAATCAGGGATATTATAAATGACACACCCATGAAGAACTCTTTGGTTCTGTGTAATGTTTCCCAGTATAGTGAGGGTCTGTGTGTGCGTCTCTTGCAGGTTTGCTGTGTCCATGGCCAGGAAGATTGGGGCTCGTGTCTACGCTCTGCCTGATGATCTAGTGGAGGTCAAACCCAAGATGGTCATGACCGTGTTCGCGTGTCTAATGGGCCGAGGGATGAAGAGGGCGTAACGCGGGACCCTGCGGACAATCAAGCGCCGATGTCCTACCCAAAAGCCATTTTGCTGGTTGAAAGGCTTCTGGTTCACTAAATTTATTACAACCACAATAAAAATGGCAACAGATGTTAAAGAATCATGCTTACGTTTGGCAGGACTACAAAGTTGAAATGGGTTTGAAGTTTATGGAAAGGGAGGGTCAGTTCTTTTAGACCAAAACAATTACGATTCCATCTGCGGAAGGGACAAATTAATACCAAATTTTATTGTCAATGAAATGCAACATGACTAAAGCATTGGATCCAAACCATGTCGGACTCTGCTTTGCAATACTCTATTTACATAATCGATAAAGGAAGAGTGTACGAGTGCTAGCTGTAGGTCTCAATTGGACAGCTTTGGACATTTAGAGTCACGACTGGCCTTACTAGATGCAGTATTGCCTCTATGCAGAGCATGATTGTGTTTGAACCATTGAATTGGACCGCTTATTTTCCTTATGTTTTACACGCGTTACGGAATTTGCCAGCAACTTTCCAGTGAGACACTTTAACGCATTCCATAGTTGTGTACTATTTGTCTTATGTATATGTATACTCAAAATGGCTTTTTACATTCAAGATACATCCAAACAGAATGAACTATGCATGATCTATCTATATTTTTTATTTAAAACAATACACTCCTCAGAAAATGTCTTTAAAAGCTTTAAGCATTAACCAATCCATGCTGTACGTTAAATACAAAGATGACAAATGAACGCTGTCGCAGAGGAAGGTCATCACGTGTGTTACCGTGGGTTGATGGTGAGGGACTGTTTCCGGGAATGAAACTGGAAGTGACTGGTCATACGGCAGCATGTTATCTGTGGACCGAAGCAGCTGACACCAAATGTCTGTAACTGAAAAACATCATTAAAATAAAGCAGAAAATGCAACTATGCATAGCATTACTCTTCTGTATTCATTCCTTTTCTTTTTTCCATAAACAGAGTGTTTAGTGCTCTAGATGAAGTGTTGTGAAGCTTGTGAACACAGAGGGATCAAACAGTGATGTCACATTGAAAATCGCATAATTTGTTTGACATTTTAGCCTATTAAAAAATTAAACATTTTACAACTCTTCACCATAGAATGCAACAGCCCGCCTTATTTTTCCATTCCTTTCTCCTATAGGGATTTTTAGAAAGTCTTCATTAAAGCGTTACAGGCCATGAACAAAACCACAAATCTGCGAGGAGAAGCATAACATTACAAACTTTGATTTGAAGCAAGAAAGTATTTAAAAATCAGACAAAGATACAAGACTGTGTGTTTAACGGCTTAACGGAAAGAGCTACGATCCCATGAAGCATTGCGAACAGAATCGAGTTAAAAATGATGGAGAGATATAAAACTACTCACTTAAAAATGTTGATTATATAGACTATATAAAAGCAATATATTTAAAATTTATTGCAAAATATGCACATACTGTATATACAAATATTTAAGTATTTTGAGAGTGAAATTTACTCGATTATGTCATTCGCAGTGCTTCATGTAAGTGGGCGGGGCTAAAGATCTATTTTGGCGCGTTTCGATTGTGGCAACTCTCTGATTGGTGGAATTTGCTGCAAAATCAAAATCATGGGGAATGTAGTTTTTACCACAAATTCTGCTGTTAAACCTGATTATTTAAAAAAAATTAAGTTGAAATAGTGCAAGCTAAAGGCTTCAACAGAAGCAAATACCATCAATTAACCGTAGGGCTGTAACGTTTTTTTTACTTCCAGAACCCAAATGTTGCATTGTATTGCTAAGTTACTCATTACTTGAAAGAACGGCCAAAAGTTAAGACTTTTACTTTTGTAGAACATACTTTACCTTCATAGGAACCCAATAGGGCCAAAGGTCTCCTGAGGTAAAGGGGCATTTTGATTTTATCAGTGTGAAATTTTTTCCTGATTCATAATAATCCCATTATGATGACATCAACATAAACCTCTTTACTCTCTCGTTCTCTCTAAAACCAATGAAAAACTAAATGACATTAATAATATTAATTAATAAACATTAATCTTAATAAAACATGAACATTATAATAAAAACATAACATTGGATTGGTTTAAACCAATAACCATATGATGTCCATCCCATTCCCAATGGACACAGGGTCTTAGGTCTGGGTTTTATTTTGGAAATGACTATACTAACATTCTGGGCCCTATCTTGCACCCGGCGCAAATGACTTTGTACGCTGACGCATGTATCATTCGTATTTTGCACCCGTGCAAAGCGGACTTTTCCCTCCAGAGACGCACGCCGGCAAACTGAACTTGCGCTCCCTGGGCGGTTCAGCGCAAAAAAGGAGGTGTGTTCCAGCGCAAACAATCCCTGGTGCTAGTTTGCTGTTCCAGAAAACAATTGCGCCACTGACCAGAAAAAACCTAGTCTAAAGTCAGCGGCGCGTTGCGCGTACATTCAGATGCTGTTTTAAGCACGCATGCTTGGCCATAATACAGAGTGTGAACAACGCGCATACACTGTAGATGATTCTCTCATCTACACAGATGCACTTTACTTTTTGCAAATGATACATTATAAGGAAAAATATTAAAACACGAGGGAAATAATTGTTGTTTCCATGACAATGGGAAAAATAGGCATAAAGCATACACACTTACCCAAATTATTATATGCTGTGGAGTGCAGTAAGTGAGGAGACAAGAGACGGAGATGCGTCGAGTCAACTTTACTATCCACTTCAATATTTTATCACAAGTCAGCGAGTGATATCCAAACATAAACACAACGTCAAAAACCGGAACTCGTCATAGTCTAACCCCCCCTTCCTTAAAGGTACAGTCCCTTGGTGAATGTCTCTTTCAGACTTCCTTGTGGGTCACTACACAGGCCCCCCCAGAATTCACCCATAAACAGGGCCAGGCCGAACATGTACCCCAAATAGAACATGTGACACTATGCACTAGTGCAAAACAGGACAGTCCAGCACATAACAGTCCCTCCAACAAAATCAACGTACAGGGGGGCGGACTGGGCGGCCATAGCGGCTGCGCTTAACAGTAGAGGGGCCAAGGGCAAGGGGCGGGGCAGGGGCAGGGGCAGGGGCAGGGGTCGAGGTTGCCGCAGGTGGGCGCCCTCGCCGTGGGGGCAGGGCCAGCTGAAGCGGTTCGCCAATATCCACATGAGCAGGCTTGAGACGGTCAATAGCCACCCGCTCAGGCCTGCCCCCCATATCCACCACAAAGTTCTTAGACCCCCCCACCAGGACACGGAAGGGCCCATCGTATGGGGGCTGCAGCGGTGTCCGATGGCCATCATGGCGGATGAAGACATACTTGGCTGATGGTAAATCCTTGGGCACATAGGACCGGGGAAGGCCATGGTGAGACATTGGAATAGGAACAAAAGCATCTGCAATGTCCCGAGACGCAGCCCGATGTGAGGCAACTGACCACGGGGCCGTGGCATCTGGAAGAAACTCCCCCGGAACACGCAGAGGCTGGCCATACACCAGCTCGGCTGATGAGGCTTGAAGATCTTCCTTAGGGGCGGAGCGAAGGCCAAGCATAACCCATGGGAGGCGGTCAGCCCAGTCGCTGCCCGTAAGGCTGGCCCTGAGCGCGGCCTTCATGTCACAATGAAACCGCTCGCACAATCCGTTGCTCTGTGGGTTATAGGCTGTGGTACGGTGGACCTTCACCCCAAGGACCTCGGCGACCGCAGACCAAAGCTCCGATGTGAACTGCGGACCCCGGTCCGAGGAGAGGTCGGACGGTGTGCCAAAACGGGCCACCCAAGCCATAATGAACGCCCGGGCCACTTCCGCTGATGTAGTGGAAGACAGGGGAACTACTTCTGGCCACCTGGTGGTCCTGTCCACCATGGTGAGGAGGTAGGTGTAACCACGGGAGGGGGGAAGTGGGCCCACCAGGTCCACATTCACATGATCAAAACGTCTCTCTGGCACTTTGAAGGGTGCCAAAGGAGCCTTGGTATGACGAGTCACCTTTGCGCGCTGGCACGCCACACAGGCCGCAGCCCAGGCCCTGATGTCCCTCCGCAGTCCCGGCCAGACAAACTTGGCCCCCACCAGCTTGGTAGAGGCCTTCACCCCCGGGTGGGAAAGACCATGGATGGCGTTAAAAACTTTATGCCTCCAGCCAGCAGGTACCATGGGGCGAGGTTGGCCAGTGGAGACGTCGCAGAGGAGTGTAGCGTTGGCCGTGTCAAACATCACATCTTCCATGAGCAGCGCCGTGGGGGCCGTCCTGTAGGCTTGCACCTCAGAGTCCGCCATTTGATCCGCAGCCATAGCCGCATAGTCGAGGCCCAAGTGGACGGAACCAGCGACCGCCCGGGAGAGGCAGTCGGCGACGAAATTGTCCTTGCCAGCCACGTGCTGAATGTCAGTGGTAAACTCGGAGATGGCCGAGAGCTGACGCTGCTGTCGACCAGACCACGGCTCCGTAGACTTGGCCATAGCAAACGTCAGCGGCTTGTGGTCAACGAAAGCCGTGAACCGCCGACCCTCCAACAGGAAACGGAAATGACGGGTGGCAAGGAAAAGACCCAGGAGCTCCCTGTCGAAGGCGCTGTACTTCCTCTCATTGTCCCGGAGCTTCCTGCTGAAAAAGGCCAGCGACTGCCAGGCTCCGCTCACCCACTGCTCACACACAGCCCCCACGGCATAATCAGAGGCGTCCGTAGTAAGAGCAACTGGGGCGGTCGGAGACGGGTGCGCCAGCAGAGCAGCGTTGGCCAGCGCAGTTTTGGCAGCATCAAACGCATCAGCCATCTCTGGGGACCAAGCCAACACGTCCGCCGGTCTCCTACCCCCCAAAGCATAGTACAATGGACGCATGAGCTGGGCCGCACGGGGGAGGAAACGGTTGTAGAAGTTCACCATGCCCAGGAACTCCTGCAGGGACTTCACAGTGCGTGGGCGTGGAAAACTGGCGACGGCCTCCACCTTGGCAGGGAGGGGAACTGCCCCCTGTGGGGTGACGTGGTGGCCGAGTAAAGTGATGGATGACCGGCCAAACTCGCACTTGGCCGGGTTGATGATGAGGCCATGCTCACTGAGCCGGCCGAACAACTGCCGGAGATGCGTCCGGTGGTCGTCTGCGGACGCGCTGGCCACGAGAATGTCGTCCAAGTAAACAAACATGAACGGCATATCTCGCAGCACCGAGTCCATGAGACGCTGAAACGTCTGCGCTGCCCCCTTGAGGCCGAAAGGCATCCGTAGGAATTCGAAAAGGCCAAAGGGTGTGATGACTGCTGTTTTGGGGACATCCTGCGGGTGGACAGGCACCTGGTGGTAACCGCGCACCAGGTCCACCTTTGAGAAAATGGTGGCACCGGCTAGGTGGGCGGAAAAGTCCTGGATGTGCGGCACTGGGTACCAGTCGGGTGTGGTGGCGTCGTTCAGGCGACGGAAATCTCCACAGGGACGCCATCCGCCATCAGCCTTGGTCACCATGTGCAGGGGGGACGCCCACGGGCTGTTGGAGCGGCGCACGATGCCGAGGTGCTCCATGGTGGCGAACTCCTCCCTGGCGATAGCGAGCTTGGCAGAGTCGAGGCGCCGGGCTCGTGCGTAGACTGGGGGGCCCACCGTGGTGATGTAGTGCTCCACGCCATGCTTAGCCACCGCCGATGAAAACGTGGGTGTGGTGATGTCAGGGAACTCAGCAAGTAGGCGTTGATACAGGTTCCCGTTGGCCAGCGTGTTCGACAGACAAAGCGCCCCTGTCCCTCCCAGCGTGCAGGGGTACGAAGCAAAAGAGAGGGCGTCGATCAGGCGGCAGTTTGTAACATCCACCAACAGTCTATAAGCGCAGAGAAAATCCGCCCCCAGGAGCGACGTAGACACAGCAGCCATGACGAAGTCCCAGCCGAAACGCCGTCCGCCGAAACGCCGTCCGCCGAAACGCCGTCCGCCAAAACACACTTCCACATGCCTCGTGCCATAGGTACGAATGGGTGTGCCGTTAGTGGCGTCCATCGGGGGGCCGTGCCCGCCAGCCATGGTGTCCACAGGCTGCGCCGGCAGGATGCTGCGCTGAGCCCCAGAATCGACCAGCAGCCGCCGGCCGGACAAGGTGTCAGTGATGAATAACAGCTTGCAGTCACGGCCAGCGCCCATAGCTGCTAATGAGCGCCGGCCCTGGCTTTTCCCTGGGCTCCGAAACTGCAAGGCTGACGACACTGCTTGGCTTTTGCCCCAAACCTGGAATGGTAATAACACCACCCGTCCTCACGCTGTCGGCGGGCCGTCACAGCAGCTGCAGTGTCTGGGTCGTCCTCCGAGGGTGGAACAGACGTGCGCTGGGTGGGCAGCAGTGCATGGACAAACTGCTGTCGGTTGGCGAGGAATATCCTGTCTGCCTCCACAGCCAGTGCTCGGTAGTCTCTGGAGGAAGGGAGGGGGGAACTAGCCAGTGCGGTGCGCACGGGTGCTGGAAGCTGCCGCAGGAATATGTGGGCGAAAAGGAACGAGGGATCCGCCGCGCCCAGCACCGCCAGCATCCTCTCCATTAACTCGGACGGCTTGCTGTCGCCAAGGCCGTTCAGGGACAGCAGGCGGTCTGCCTTCTCCAGTTCTGACAGTTCAAAGAGGCTCAACAGGAACGTTTTAAGTGCGTCGTACTTGCCGTCAGCTGGAGGAGCCTCTAACAGCGCCATAGCCCTGGCCGTCGTCGAGGCATCTAAGGCCGCTACCACGTGGAAATACTTTGTAACGTCCTGTGTTATTCCTCTCAGCTGGAACTGTGCCTCGATGTGCTGAAACCACGGCCGTGGATTGTGCTGCCAAAAGTCCGGTAACTTGATGGTGGCTGCGTAGATAGCGCCGACATTAGCCGCGCCGCTAGCAGCGGCCGCAGCGTTTTCACCACCGTCGTTGTGTGACATAATTCAGCCGTGTTCAACTCGCGTCAGGGGTCACCAATGTGGAGTGCAGTAAGTGAGGAGACAAGAGACGGAGATGCGTCGAGTCAACTTTACTATCCACTTCAATATTTTATCACAAGTCAGCGAGTGATATCCAAACATAAACACAACGTCAAAAACCGGAACTCGTCATCGTCTAACCCCCCCTTCCTTAAAGGTACAGTCCCTTGGTGAATGTCTCTTTCAGACTTCCTTGTGGGTCACTACAATGCATTATTATACCGAAGCTAATTTGGGTGGGTTTGTCCCATCGCCAATGTCACTTCTCTTTCTTTTACGGCCCTGACGAGAACATGGATCTCCTCGGCTGTGAACCGGTTCTGGTAAATGCGCCGTTATAATAGTATTGCACCATGGAACAAGCGCACCTCGTTCATCATGCTCTTAAAGGGAATGTGATATGACGCACTTATTGGTTTGTTTCCCATTACGCCCAAACCACACCTATGAACTGAAGCTACTTCAGACCAACCCCTTTTAGATTGTAAACAAAATAACAAATATTAAACAAAAAGATCATGATTTAATATTCATGTTTTTAAGGCGTAACTTGTGTAAAACGTAACGTTAAAGTTTAAAACCGAGAAAAAAATATGGCTAACGCGTCTCACGAAGCTAACTCGTCATTAAGAACATTAAACTTTTAAAATGTATAGAATTAAGTGATGACAACAACACAATCGTTGATCGTTCATTTACTGAATAAATTAGGCTACATCTAAAAATCCGTAATATAGAGCTGGTAAGTCCCGCCCATCCGTAAAACTCCAAGTGGACCTCTAGGTTGAAAAAGCGTCAATGCAAGTGAATGAGAGAAAATAATTATTTTCTGATCCCGTTTGAATTGTGCCATGAATGTGAACATATGTTGTCTGTGAAGTTTTTATATAATTTCTCATGTAACGAGTTTGACAGTATATTGTATGATTATTTGGCTAGCAGTTGTGGAATAGACACAACGAGAAAGACTACACGTCGCATATGACTGCAGTTTTTACTGTTGCTTACCTGAGAGCAGTTGGAGTGGAGATTGGAAATCCCTCAATGGTCGCGGGTTTTCTTCTTTCCGCGCATGCGCAGATTCCTGTCTTCAAGGACGTAAATTTTACTTGATTTTTTAAAATTTGCTTCAAGCACTTAATTAATGCGTGTAAATATGCCAGAGAGTTAGAAGTCAAATTTACTTGTCTTTTGGATGTCTAATATTTACAAGTAGGCCTAAATAAGTATATAATTAGGATTTACTTAATATTATAAAGTTTTCATTTTTACAAAATTATTCTTAGCAAAAGATACATTAGTTTGTCCTGTTTTATTTACTTTGCCATAAAAGCATTTTTTACAGTGCAGGCTATTAAAATGTTATTACAGTTTTTCTCAATTGCTAAAACACTAAACCCTATAGTCTGAACCAAATGCTCAGTTGCCTGAACCCATTGATTGAATCAATCACTCTTTTGGCAAAACCATAAGCACTTTTCACCTGTTTAGACACAACTTGCCAACACATTTTCATTGTGATGCACCCGTGCTGCATAATGGTGAGCACAGGTGACAAAAGTCAAACACGATTAAAGCACAGTTGTCACCACTTGAACACAACAACTCAAAATTGATCACACTTGTGGCTAATGATGTGAGGGAACATATACAGTAAGCCAGTTCAGAGAGCACTGGTTTGTGAGGCCCTACAATGGATAGAAATCTGAGAGGATTCTGAGAGAGTTTTCACAGAGCCCTCCAGCTTAGAGAGTGGTTCAATATGAACCAAGGTTTTACAGTATTACTGTAATCTTTGCCTTCCACCGTACTCCCCTTTCCTAAACCCCATTGAGGAATTCTTCTCCTCATGGCGGTGGAAGGTATGAACGCCAACCTTACACCAGGGTAAATCTCCTGCAAGCCATGGGACTTGCCTGTGGTGGGTGACACAGGTGTGGAGGCATGCCAAGCCTGGATACGGCATGCCAGGGGTTTTTCCCCCGTTGCCTGACCAGACAAAATGTGGCCTGTGATGTGGATGAAGTCCTTTGGCCTGACCCAGTACGGAGACATGATGCTGTGGCTGAGTAATGCACTTATTTGTATATTTTTTAACTTTATTTTTACATGGGCTTACTGTACACAAGTGGCAAACGCATAAGATTTCTGTCTGTTTTTACAAGTGCTACGTGTAAATGCACAAGATTTCTGTTTTGTCTTTTTGTACAAGTGCTAAATGCACAGTTTTTTTTTTATTTTGCAACATGCCTTTAGCCTACAGTGAACAATAAACATTTATTTCTCCAGCTTCATGTCCTGAGCATTGTGTTTTCTATTTTTCTACGTAGTGTTTAGTGACTGTTCAGTAGTGTTTTTAATTTTGATTAACTCGGGGCACGATTTGACAACATAGTTCAGTTTTGAGCACAGATTGAACTGTTTTGAGGTGAAAGTTTGGTTTTGCAAGAAGAGTCTGAGGTTTTGTGAATGTAGCTTGAAAATTGGGTTTTGTGTTCACAGTTTAGAGAAAAGGAGAGAAGCTTTCAAGAAATGTGTCTTAGCAATCGAGAAAAACATAGTTTTACAATTAATTTTCACAGTTTTAGATTGAAAGTCTAGAGCTGGCACGGTAAATCAAAATCTCTATATAAAAGTAATTTAAAACATTCACACGTGATAAAAAAAGGTTCATCTAATTGTTTGAAGCATATGTTTGAACTGAAGCAACAAGAGCATAAATTCCATCAATAATTTCCATCCTCAGGAATGCTGGCGCGGTGACGTCGCCGTTGTGACGTCATAAGCACTCAGTTAACAGTTCGATGAGTGAATGCAGGAATGAAGAGAAGAGAAGAGAAGAGAAGAGAAGAGAAGAGAAGAGAAGAGAAGAGGAGTGACTGCTGCATCGCGCTACATCAAAGGTAGGCAAAACTTTATTTACATTATTTCGCCATTAGATGGCGGCAAAGACTGTCTTTATGAGACAGTCTGTCAGTAGTGAAGACTTTTTTGAACACGGAGAAGCAAGACGCAAATGACGGTCAAGATATCGCTGCGGACATTCAAACGGATTTTTTATTACGAATATAGGACTGACCTGAAGGCAGATGCTATATCTACTGTAAATACTCTCTCACGATATAAGCTTCATTGAACAATATTAATGAGAACATATGTTTACATTGCTAAGAGTAGTTGCTAGGGGTGCTGTGTAGTGATACATAGAACCGTTGGGTGAAGCGGTCGGTCATTGCCGTGTATTATCATTCCTGGCTTTTATGGCTTTTACAGTCTATGGTTTTATCGTGAAAAAAAAACACACTAATCAGAATCAAGGACTGTAACTAACCGTTTTATAAAGATAAATATGCAGATAATAGCTTTATTGGTAAATTATGTTGTTTAGCATTTATAATTGCAGTGTGTTTTTAAAAATATATTTTAGTCTTGATCATTTCTCTCGTTTTAATAGTTTTGTTTTATTTGCTTTGGTACTATTTTCACAATTTTCAAAACTCTGCTCAAAAGTCTAATATGATCACACTTGTAACACATTTAGGCTAGTCATTCTTTCAAAAGCATGTGCTTTCATTACAGTTATGCACATTTTCAGTCCACATAATCATCATTTTAAAACACAAGATGATTGTAATATGTAATGGGAACATTTGGTTTAATCACCAACACACAACAGTATCTTCTTTCAGTTTAGTACTTTTAAAGGAATAGTTCACCCAAACAAATAGTTGATGACTATCATTGACTTTCATAGTATTTTTTACTCCTATACTATGGAGGGCAATGGGGTCCATCAACTGTTTGGTTACCGATACTCTTCAAAATATCTTCTTTTGCATTCAGAGGAGAAAGAAACTCGTACAGGATTGGAACAACTTGAGGGTGAGTAAATGATGACAGGATTTTCATGTTCGGGTGAGCTATCCCTTTAACCGTCAGCTAATTTAATAGAAAACAATGCAATATTCATGTTTCAAATCACCCTATTTGATAAAATAAGTAACACAGACTACAGATGCCACATAAAAAAATACATGTACATTACCTAAATTATGTTACATAAAATTCATAATGTTTGTAATAGTATCTGTGTGTTATCAAAAGAATGACGTTATGAAACTGCCATGAAGTTTTGTGCTAGAACTGTTTGCATACAGTAAATGTTCTCACTGTGCCATATGACTGAATCTGTACTGTAGTTGGCCTTTATAAGGGTGAGTCTTTACCATGGTAATCTGGTATGCTGTAATGTAAAATGTTGTGTTTGGTGACATCTGTCTCCCTTCTTCTGATGCATCTCAATCTGATGTTACACATTCATTGATTGTTTCCCTTAGTCTATCCTTCTCTTTTCACAAATTGCTCTGTCACACACACACACACGCACGCACGCACGCACGCACGCACGCACGCACGCACACACACACACACACACACACACACACACACACACACACACACACACACACACAGCTGTGTTTTTGTTATATATGAGGACATTCCATAGACGTAATGACTTTTATACTGGACAAACTGTATATTCTATCCCCCTACACTGCCCCTATCCCTAAACCTACCCATCACAGGAGACATGCTGCATTTTTACATTTAAAAAAAAACATTGTTTTTTATGTTTTTTAAGCTATTTGAAATATGAGGACTCATGCAATGTCCTCATATATCACGTGTAAGTTGTAATACCAGTGTAATATGCATGTCATTATACACATTTGTGTCCTCATATATCACAAAAACAAAAGCACACACACACACACACACACACACACACACACACACACACACACACACACACACACACACACACACACACAATGTAAATAATAATTTTTAATTGCCCAATGATCATGTGTGAAAACACTTATACATAAATTGATCACATAGAATTCAAGACTTACATTTATTTATTATATATATTGAAATAATTTATTTTTATGCATATAATTTATGCATTTCTGTTTATATTGTTAATATACCTAAATTGATCACATAGGAATCAAGTCAATATTTTGAGAAACAAAAACATTTTGCACCGTTGCAAGGTTGCATTTGTTTATTGTGTATAAGATTGTTTCAAAGCAGCTTCACAATATAACAATTTCAAATTCTCCTGAAAAGCGGCTCTAACAAGCCAATAGTGTCATTATTCAGCTCAAGTCAGATCAGTGTTGACTTGAAGTGTAAAGTGCATACTGTATACAGTGCATTTGTGCACATGTTTGTGTGAGTGCTGACAAACTCCACTGCGCACACTGAACAAGCAAAAGTGTTTCACATTTTTCACATCCGTCTGTAGTTTGACGTGTGAATCATTAGATTGTTTGTGTGCTGAGTTGCATGTTTTGTGTAGTTTAGAGAAAAGGAGACCGTTTCAGAAATTGTGTGTAAGCTATTTAAAAAAAAAATCTGTAGTAAAATAAGAGTTTTGAAAATGTAACATTTGATTGTGGAAATTGTGCCAAAGCAATTAAAAAACTTTGCATGTTGGTTGTGTCCGGGGACTTTCCGGTCAGGCGATGCTGATTGTTGTTAATGCTTTTTCTGTTGTTTTGTTTAGCATTCACAATTGCAGATTGTTATGTGCTATAATATTTAGACAGACAGATAGATCATAGATAGATAGAGTCATTCCAAGTGAAAGGGGTGGTGATGAGCATAGTTAGATAGATGGATGGATAGACAGATTATTATAGATAGACAGACAGCTTATTTTTGTTATACTTTATTTTTTGCCATCATGTTCAGTATAACAGTTGCAGATTGTCATTTCTAAAATTGTCAGATTGATTGATTGCTGTTATGCTTTTCTGTTTTTTCGTTTAGCACTCACAATTGCAGATTGTTGTGCTATAATATTTACAGACTGACAAACAGACAGATAGCTTATTTACATTAGGCTATACTTCATTTTTTATCATCATATTTAGTATTTACAGTTATAGATTATGATTTCTTATATTCCCAGGTGAAAAAAAAGTTAACTAAAATACTTTTTATTTAAGTGCACTTAGTACACTTCCATAATGTACTTAAAGTGCTCCATTTTCGCACACTTATTTTGTACTTAATATATTAAAAGCTTATCTTTAGTACTGCTTAAGATAAACTTAAGATCATCTTAGTGTACTCAACTGTGCTATTTTGAGACACACTGAAGATGAACTAAAGTGTATTTTAAATAGGCCTATACTATTTCAACTTTAAAAAAAATGTTTTTTGTTACCACTTTTAGTAAAACTGAAACCATCTTTAATGCATATTAAATACAATAATAAATTATTGAAAATATAATAATAATATATAATAAATATATACAAATTATACTTATAATGTATTCCTAGGTTAAAAAAGTGCACTAAAATACATTTTATTAAAGTATACATCCATAATGTACTTAAAGTGCTCCATTTTCGCACACTAATTTTGTACTCAATATACTACAAGTTTTTCTTTAGTAACTACTACTTAAGATAAACTTAAGATCTTAGTGTACTCAACTGTGCTATTTTTAAACACACTGAAGATGAACTAAAATATGCTTTTAACATACTATTTCAGCTTTAATTTTTTTTATTTTGTTACCCCTATAGTACAATTGAACCCATCTTTAATGCATTTTTAAATACACTTATAAATTATTTAAAATATAAGAATATATAATATATACACATCATATTTATGTATTGCTCACATATTTTTTATATAGTAAATAATTTATTTCAAATATATTTTAACTATGTTAACAGTACCTTTATAAAACATAATTAAATATTTAATAGCACTTCTTTAGATTGTATTTTTAATACACTTTAAAGCTGTTTTAGAACTACAGCTGAAGTATATTTTTAGCCTCACATTAATGTGTTCCCAGTATATTTTAAATATAATATAATATCAGCTTACTAATAATGTATTAGTATAACACTAAGAGCCACTATTAGTATATTAAAAATACATTTTTACAAAACCATTCAGTATGAAAATAATATATTTTAATGTACTAAAAATACAGTGAAAAATTATCATTCAGTAAAACACAAAGCTAGTAAACTTTAATTTACTACACCCAGTGTACATCAGTACAGCAGCATATGTAAACTGTAAACAAAATGCATTAACATAAATTACAGTGATCTGTGGTATTATAAACAACAACAAAAAAAAGTCAATATGCTCAAATAATTTAAAAAAAGTGCTGTCATTAATAGCTGCAAACAGTTACAACTCAAACCATCTTCATCCTTCAAGTGGAGAGTGATTGGTCTTTGAGTTTGCCTCATTGTTGCATTTCCTTAATCACCTCAGACACTGTTGTGTTTGGAAACTGTTTGATCACAGTGTCTGTGAAAGGGGAAGATTATTATTATTTTTTTAATATTAAAGCAACATTAACCTCTGTTAAAAAGTAACTGTTCCCTTTCGAAAGGGAACTTGCACTGCGTCGATGCCACTATTGGGGAACGATGTTCTTTAGGCGCTGCTTTTATACTTTTGGGTCGCACCAGTAGTGTCATAGGCTGTCGCCAGTCAACTTCGATTGTCGTGATTGTATAGTTTTTCAGACACCGGTTCATGTGGAAGGCGTTCCCCAATAGCGTCATCGACGCAGTGTCTCGTTTCCTTTTCTCAGGGAGCAGAGGTTACAGTCGTAACCTAGATGTTTTTTATTACAACACAATATGATGTTTTGACATTTCCCTGCATGTAGGCCTCTTAAAAATGGTCATTGCATTTTTTGCATATTATATTTAAAAACTCTCATAACATTATTTATTGCCGTTTTAATTTCGCAGTGTTAATTAGGGCCCAAGCCCAAAGGGCGAAGGCCCTATTGTTTTCCTTAGGATTATTTATTATTATTATTAGGGCCCAAGCCCAAAGGGCGAAGGCCCTATTGTTTTCCTTAGGATTATTTATTATTATTATTATTATTATTATTATTATTATTATTTTTTTACTACCTTTTGGACACTTTTGGAGGCCTTAACATGCTCAAAAACTCCTGAAACTTTGCACACATGTCAGAACCCGCGGCCATCAGGGCCGGGCTGAAGATGGTACCCGGGCGTGGCAGGGGGGCTCGACAGCGCCCCCTGGAACGGGGTCCGAAAACATGGTCCATAAATCAAACACGCTTGCATGTAATAATATGAAACTCGGTACACATGTAGATCTCCTCGTTTCATATATACTTCACACTCTTACTTTTTACCCCAGCCCAACAGGAAGTGGGCTATTTAGGGTTGTTGGTAAAACACACGCAATGGAATGTGAAATACTCCTCCTAGAGAATTCAAACAAACGGCACGAAACTCGGTCAGCATGAAGTCAAGACATTGAGGATGAAAGTTTGCGAGGGGATTTTTGATATCTCGAACGGTTTGGCCGTGGCGAGGAAACAAAATTATGGCGAGAAACGTGAAACAGGAAGTGTGTCATAACTACTGCATACATTAACTGATCTTGATGAAACTTCAACAGTGTGTTCGTTGTAAGAGCCCGATCACATGGATGTGACTATTGTGAGTCAAAGTTATAGCGCCACCAACTGGCAGCAGGAAGTGTGTCACTTCCTAAATGCTTTGAAATCACCCTCTTATTTTTACCCGATTTGCTTCAAACTTTATGTGTATAATGTAAACACACGGCAGATGTAGACCTGTGAAAGGATTATTGATATCTTAGATACTGTTGCCGTGGCAACACATCAAACTTTAATATTCTTGTTTGATGCTTTTGAGACTCTTAGCATGCTTGAAATTGCATGAAACTCGACAGACACAGGTATGCATATGGTTCAGATCAAGCCGGACAACTTTCTAATTAACTGTCATTAGCTCAGACCAAGAGGAAGTTAGATATTTTGGTTTGAATGTGGATGTTTCTGAGAATTTTCTCTCCCTCTCCCTCTGACAGAGAGAATGCACCCTGCCATTCGTGTGTGTCTGTGTCTGTGTGGGGAGGGGGGGAGGGGCTCTTTTAGTTTAAACACAAAATTATACATAGGGCCATACTGCCCTCTTGTGTCCAAAATTATATTTATATATACATTATACATATATTTGGTATGTGACTGAGGACCGAGAGCTTTTAAATACGGGACATTGATAATGGCCACGTGCAGAGCGCTCGAGGGAATTCCTATGGAAGTTCTGCTCGCTCATCGCCGTGGACGCGCACCGTTATGAATGCCCGTGCAGCCGTTAGTTTCATTTTAAAATTAGCGCCTTTTCTGGGGCTGATTGCTTGAATTGTGAGTTCAATAGCCTATTATTCTTCATGGAAACCACAACAACAAAAGAGTATAAAAGTTTGGTGTGAACGCAGCATAATGAACAAGCTGCGATCTCAAGATTGCAATGCTGGAGTGTGTGTGTGTGTGTGTGTGTGTGCGTGTGAGAGAGAGGCGCGGGCGAACTGTGTGTGTGTGTGTGTCTGTGTGGGGAGGGGCTCTTCGAGTGATAGTTATTATACAAAATTATACATAGGGCCATACTGCCCTCTTGTGTCCAAAATGATATTTATACATATATTTGGCAAGCATGTGACTGAGGACCGAGAGCTTTTAAATACGGACGTCCACACGGACATTGATAAGGGTTGCGCTTGCAGAGCGCTTGAGGGAATTCCTATGGAAGTAGGAATGAACTAAAAAACGTTCGCTCTGTTCTGCTCGCTCGTCGCCATGGACGCGCACCGTTATGAATGCCAGTGCAGCCGCATACTTTTTAGTGTCACTTTAAAATTAGTGCAATAACGGGGCCGATTGCTTGAATTGTGAGTTCAATAGTCTATTATTTTTCACGGAAAACACAACAACAAAAGAGTACAATGATAGATTCGCTTAAATAGGGGCTTTTACATAAAATAGCCTATTCCGTCATCATCTTTTCAGTCAGCTCTTCACTCTCGTGATTAATGAAATTTGACTCCTGTTGCTGATATTTGCTGCAACTTTCGTTCCGCTCACAATTTAGTAAGCAAACACGCTTCAAATGTGTTTTTATTTTATTTTTGTGTATATATATATGTGTGTGTATATATATGTGTGTGTATATATATATATATATATATATAGCTTATGTTTCAAATATGAGTTAATTAACAATCGTTGGAAAGAATGATACTTTTAATATCACTAAACCGTCATTAGGTGCCGCCAGGCGACCGTCTTAATGAGCGAGTCATTGATTCATTCGTTCAAACGATTCGTTCGAACGGCTGAGTCATTCATGAATGAGACAGATTATGGATTGGTCGTTGAATCTTTGAGTCAACCGATTCGTTCAAAATGCTGAATCATTCAGTAATGAGAACGCGTTGCTGTGAGATGCTCGATGGTTCTGCTGTGATCTTTGTTTAACTATTTTCGCTGCTGAAACAGAAAAAAAAGTCAATATTGCATCTAAAATGTAAGTGATTTGACGTGTGTGTGTGTGTGTGTGTGTGTGTGTGTGTGTGTGTGTGTGTGTGTGATTGTGTCTGTTACAGTGATTGTTTAACCCTTGTTAAAGTTTAGGCCTTGTCTTTTTGGATATATATCTTTTTATATAAAAAAAAATAGCATACAACCCATGTATTTTAAATGTATTGTTTGCTTTAAATTACATTGAGATTTGTATGTTTGGTAATTGAACCTGAATGAATTATAAATGAATGTGCTATATTTCATATCATATATTTGTTTTCCTTAAAATTTGAACTAACACTAACTTTATTCTCATCTGAATGATAGATTATTTATTTATGTATAAAATAAAAACACATTTGATTTTTCTTTTTTAATCAATGTAGAATGTGTAACTGAAAAAATAAACAGATTAGGGCTCTGATCGAGGACAATAAATGAAAACCAATGCAATATGATGAATGTCCAAAAGATTTTTTTTGCTTTTAAACTATGTGTGTGTGTGTGTGTGTGTGTGTGTGTGTGTGTGTGTGTGTGTGTGTGTGTGTGTGTGTAAGAGATTTCGGTTGGGTGACAGTTGTAGTTTACAGTTTGACAAAAGCACAATGTTGTGTTTTATTGTGATTGTACACAAATATAAGTAAACACTTTGCAGTTTGAATAATGTCCTGTATGAACAAAAGGACGGGGTATGTTTTTATGTCTACATTGTTCAATCACGCCTCACACACACACACACACACACACACACACACACACACCAACTATTTTTCTAATCAGATCAGGCAAGTAATATTCTGTCTTGGCACACTTCATATAACTTTCAAACTTGTGTACTTATTTCATGTGTGCATTAAGTCCATGGGTGTCTCATTTTTCATTTTAGGTTTCAGAAGGTTGCTCACGCATACTTTGTGGTTGATATGTGCCCTCAATGCACACTTTTGCAGAGCCCACACCAATGCAAGCTCTACAGCACACATCTTCTCAAAGGTCAAAGCGGAGTTACGATATTGCCCGTCATGCACAGTAACCCTAAAGGCACCGGGGTGGCGGTGCCACCGGCTTGTTTATATATATATATATATATATAAATATAGCTGCGAGCAGCGATGAAGGGCCAAAGCCGGCGGCACCGCCACTCCGGTGCCTTTAGGTAACTAAAGGCACCGGGGTTGCGGTGCCACCGGCTTGGGCCCGTAATCGCTGCTCGCAGCTATATTTATATATATATATATATATATTTATTATTATTAGGGCCCAAGCCCAAAGGGCAAAGGCCCTATTGTTTTCCTTAGGATTATTAGGGCCCAAGCCCAAAGGGCGAAGGCCCTATTGTTTTCCTTAGGATTATTTATTATTATTAGGGCCCAAGCCCTGAAAGGGCGAAGAGCCCTATTGTTTTCCTTAGGATTATTTTTTTTAGGGCCCAAGCCCTGAAAGGGCGAAGAGCCCTATTGTTTTCCTTAGGATTATTTTTTTTTTTTTTTTTTTTTTTTTTTTTTTCTATTTTTCTTACGACTATTCGGGCACTTTTGGGGCCCTTAACGTGCCCGAAAACTCTTGAAACTTTGCACGCGGGTCAGAACCCGCGGCCATCAGGGCCGGGCTGAAGCTGGTACCCGGGCGTGGCAGGGGGGCTCGACAGCGCCCCCTGGAACGCGGTCCGAAAACTTGGTCCATAAATCAAACACGCTTGCATGGAATAATATGAAACTCGGTACACTTATAGATCTCATCGGTTCATATATACTTCATGCTCTGATTTTTTACCCCAGCCCGACAGGATGTCGGCTATTTAGGGTTGTTTGGAAAACCCATGCTCAGGAATTCGAAATACTCCTCCTAGAGAATTCAAACACACGGCACGAAACTCGGTCAGCATGAAGTCAAGACACTGAGGATGAAAAATTGCCAGGGGATTTTTGATATCTCGAACGGTTTGGCCGTGGCGAGGAAACGAATTTATGGCGAGAAACAAGAAACAGGAAGTGTGTTATAACTTCTTCATACATTAACTGATCTCGATGAAACTTCAGCAGTGTGTTCGCTGTAAGAGGCCGATCACATGGATGTGACTATTGTGAGTCAAAGTTATAGCGCCACCAACTGGCAGCAGGAAGTGTGTCACTTTCAAAATGCTTTGAAATCACCCTCTTATTTTAACCCGATTTGCTTCAAACTTCATCTGTATAATGTAAAAACACGCCAGATGTAGACCTGTGAAAGGATTGTTTAATATCTAAGATAATGTTGCCATGGCAACGCATCAAACTTTAATATTCTTTTTTGATGCTTTTGAGACTCTTAGCATGCTTGAAATTGCAGGAAACTCGACAGACACATCTCATTTATTAGCTAGTAGACATGTGCAAAGTTTCAGAAACGGGCGTGGTGAGGGGCTCAGTAGCGCCACCTTTAGTCAAAAATGGGGTATTAGTTTTACCTACAGTAACAAAAATCGGTATGGATATTCGTCTCCTCGAGCCGGACAACTTTCTAATTGACAGTCATTAGCTCCGAACAACACAAAGTCAGATATTTTGGTTTGAATATGATTTTCAGGAGAATTTTCTCCCCCTGTCTCTGTGTGTGGGGGGGTTGGGGAATTTGACTATTATTTTAATGGTGTTCAAGGTTTCAGGGGCTTTTGGGGCCCTTAACGTGCTTGAAAACTCTTGAAACTTTGCACACAGGTCAGCGCCCACAGCCATCAGGCCCGGGCTGAAGCTGGTACCCGGGCGTGGCAGGGGGGCTCAACAGCGCCCCCTTGAACGGGGTCCCCAAAACTTGGTCCATAGATCAAACACGCTTGCATGAATTAATCTGAAACTCAATACACATTTAGATCTCATCGGGCCGAACAACTTACCCTCGGTCAAGTTTTACGCCAGCCCAACAGGAAGTCGGCTATTATGGGTTGTTTGGAGAACGCTTGCTCAGGAATTTGAAGTACTTCTCCTAGAGATTGCATCCGTTTACCGCCAAACTCGGTCAGCTTGAGGTCAACACTTTGAAGATGCTAAATTGCGGACGGATTTTTGATATCTCGAACGCTTTGGCCGTGGCGAGGAAACTAATTTATGGCGAGAAAAGAGAAACACGAAGTGTTATAACTTCTGCATACATTAACTGATCTTGATGAAACTTCAGCAGTGTGTTCGTGGTAAGAGGCCATTCAGATGGATGTAACTATTGTGAGTCAAAGTTATAGCGCCACCAACTGGCAGCAGGAAGTGTGTCACTTTCTAAATGCTTTTGACAAAAGTGGGGGGGTTAGTTTTATCTACAGTAACAAAACTCGATATGTATATTGTACTCTTCGAGCCGGACAACTTTCTAATTTACCGTAATTAGCTACGACCAACAGGAAGTTAGATATTTTGGTTTGAAAATTGTCATTTTATGTGTCTCTCTCTGAGCCTACGTCTCTGTGTGTGTGTGTGTGTGTGTGTGTGTGTCTGTGAGTGTGGGGAGGGGGAGGGGGGCTAGATTAACCATTTCACTGCTGTGTGGTTTTGCCTGCATTAAAAAGGAAAATAAATGGCTTATGCCTTGTATTTTTTAAATAGGTTTTATTAATAAGTAAAGGCATATAACCAAATTAATTGTAGTGCATTGAAAATAGTTTTATATAATTAGTTTATTAATTAAATTAACTTGGTCCATAAACTTGGTCTGAAAATTTGGTCCATAAATCAAACACACTTGCATGTAATATTATGAAACTCGGTATATAGATCTCATCGGGCCAAACAACTTTAAGCTAGCCCAAAAGGAAGTGGGCTATTTTGGTCTGAATGTGAATGTTTTGCAAAACCAGCCTCTACATTTTTACCCACTCCTCTTAAGTGGTTTATTTTGTTCCCACCAAATGTTTTCAACATGATGAAAATACATTAAAAAAGCATAATTGTGAATATCTATTGAATATCTCTAATTGTTTTGCTATGGCGAGGGATTGAAGTCATGTAAAAAAAATAAACACTAAAAGCCTCATATCTTCTAAAAATTTAATTATACACCATTTATTTCTAGATAAAATTATACAAATATCACAACTAAACCCATTTTATTCTTGTTTTCAATTTAAGAATAATGTACAAGTTTAAAAACAGCCAGAATGCACTATTCAGTTAAAAAAATAAATATATCAAATAATACATAGGGCTATACTGCCCTCTTGTGTTCAAAATCAGGTAGGCCTGTTGTATTTAAATATATTAGGTAGCCTATGTGACTCCGAGAATATTTTCTCACCGGTTATTTGACGTGTAACACCGGGGGCTTTTAAATCGCTAAGTTAAAAGTGAAAGTAAAGTAAGGACGTCCGCATGGACATTTATAGTGGTGGCGCTCACAGTGCGCTCGAATGAATTTCTATGGAAGTAGAAATGAAAAAACGTTCGCTCTGTTTTGCTCGCTCGTCGCCATGGACGCGCACCGTTATGAATGCCAGTGCAGCCGCATACTTTTTAGTGTCACTTTAAAATTAGCGCCATATCGGGGACCGATTGCTTCCGGTTTTCAGGGAAAACACAACAACAAAAGAGTAAATGACAGATTCGCTTAAATAGGTGCTTTTACACAAAATATTCCGTCATAATTTTTCCAGTCAGCTCTTCACTCTCGTGATTAATGAAATTTGACTCCTGTTGCTGATATTTGCTGCAACTTTCGTTCTGCTCACAATTTAGTAAGCAAACACGCTTCAAATGTGTTTTTATTTTATTTTTGTGTATATATATGTGTGTAT
Organism: Rhinichthys osculus; assembly: GCA_029959095.1. Taxonomy (NCBI): domain Eukaryota; kingdom Metazoa; phylum Chordata; class Actinopteri; order Cypriniformes; family Leuciscidae; genus Rhinichthys; species Rhinichthys osculus. The sequence continues at coordinate 7,036,640 of JARWKJ010000011.1, forward strand.
ATATATGTGTGTGTATATATATATATATATATATATATATATAGCTTATGTTTCAAATATGAGTTAATTAACAATCGTTTGAAAGAATGATACTTTTTAACATATCACTAAACCGTCATTAGGTGTCGCCAGGCGACCGTCTTAATGAGCGAGTCATTGATTCATTTGTTCGAACGATTCGTTCGAACGGCTGAGTCATTCATGAATGAGACAGATTATGGATTGGTCATTGAATCTTTGAGTCAACCGATTCGTTCAAAATGCTGAATCATTCAGTAATGAGAAAACACGTTGCTGTGAGATGCTCGATGGTTCTGCTGTGATCTTTGTTTAACTAGTTTCACTGCTGAAACAGAAAAAAGTCAATATTGCATCTAAAATGTAAGTGATTTGACTTGTGTGTGTGTGTGTCTGTGTCTGTGTGTGTGTGTGTGTGTGTGTGTGTGTGTGTGTGTGTATGATTGTGTCTGCTACAGTGATTGTTTAACCCTTGTTAAAGTTTAGGCCTTGTCTTTTTGGATATATATCTTTTTATATAAAAAAAATAGGCATACAACCCATATATTTTAAATGTATCGTTTGCTTTAAATTACATTAAGATTTGTATGTTTGGTAATTGAACCTGAATGAATTTTAAATGAATGTGCTATATTTCAGAGTTTTCCTTAAAATTTGAACTAACTTTATTCTCATCTGAATGATAGACTATTTATTTCTGTATAAAATAAAAAAGAGATTTTGGTTGGGTGACAGTTGTAGTTTACAGTTTGACAAAAGCACAATGTTGTGTTTTATTGCGATTGTACACAAATATAAGTAAACACTTTGCAGTTTTAATAATGTCCTGTATGAACAAAAGGACGGAGTATGTTTTTATGTCTACATTGTTCAATCACGTTTCACACACACACACACACACACACACACACACACACACACACACACAAACTTTTTTCTAATCAGATCAGGCAAGTAATATTCTGTCTTGGCACACTTGATTTAACTTTCAATCTTGTGTACTTATTTCATGTGTCCATTAAGTCCATGAGACCGTAGGGTGTCTCATTTTTCATTTTAGGTTTCAGAAGGTTGCTCACGCATATGATATGTGCCCTCAATGCACACTTTTGCAGAGCCCACACCAATGCAAGCTCTACAGTACACATCTTCTCAACAGTCAAAGCGGGGTTAAGTTATTGCCCGTCATGCACAGTAACCCTAAAGGCACCAGGGTGGCGGTGCCACCGGCTTGTTTATATATATATATATATATATATATATATATAAATATAGCTGCGAGCAGCGATGAAGGGCCAAAGCCGGTGGCACCGCCACTCCGGTGCCTTTAGGTAACTAAAGGCACCGGGGTTGCGGTGCCACCGGCTTGGGCCCGTAATCGCTGCTCGCAGCTATATTTATATATATATATATATATATATATATTTTTTTTTTTTTTCTATTTTTCTTACGACTATTCGGGCACTTTTGGGGCCCTTAACGTGCCCGAAAACTCTTGAAACTTTGCACGCGGGTCAGAACCCGCGGCCATCAGGGCCGGGCTGAAGCTGGTACTCGGGCGTGGCAGGGGGGCTCGACAGCGCCCCCTGGAACGCGGTCCGAAAACTTGGTCCATAAATCAAACACGCTTGCATGGAATAATATGAAACTCGGTACACTTATAGATCTCATCGGTTCATATATACTTCATGCTCTGATTTTTTACCCCAGCCCGACAGGATGTCGGCTATTTAGGGTTGTTTGGAAAACCCATGCTCAGGAATTCGAAATACTCCTCCTAGAGAATTCAAACACACGGCACGAAACTCGGTCAGCATGAAGTCAAGACACTGAGGATGAAAAATTGCCAGGGGATTTTTGATATCTCGAACGGTTTGGCCGTGGCGAGGAAACGAATTTATGGCGAGAAACAAGAAACAGGAAGTGTGTTATAACTTCTTCATACATTAACTGATCTCGATGAAACTTCAGCAGTGTGTTCGCTGTAAGAGGCCGATCACATGGATGTGACTATTGTGAGTCAAAGTTATAGCGCCACCAACTGGCAGCAGGAAGTGTGTCACTTTCAAAATGCTTTGAAATCACCCTCTTATTTTAACCCGATTTGCTTCAAACTTCATCTGTATAATGTAAAAACACGCCAGATGTAGACCTGTGAAAGGATTGTTTAATATCTAAGATAATGTTGCCATGGCAACGCATCAAACTTTAATATTCTTTTTTGATGCTTTTGAGACTCTTAGCATGCTTGAAATTGCAGGAAACTCGACAGACACATCTCATTTATTAGCTAGTAGACATGTGCAAAGTTTCAGAAACGGGCGTGGTGAGGGGCTCAGTAGCGCCACCTTTAGTCAAAAATGGGGTATTAGTTTTACCTACAGTAACAAAAATCGGTATGGATATTCGTCTCCTCGAGCCGGACAACTTTCTAATTGACAGTCATTAGCTCCGAACAACACAAAGTCAGATATTTTGGTTTGAATATGATTTTCAGGAGAATTTTCTCCCCCTGTCTCTGTGTGCGGGGGGGTTGGGGAATTTGACTATTATTTTAATGGTGTTCAAGGTTTCAGGGGCTTTTGGGGCCCTTAACGTGCTTGAAAACTCTTGAAACTTTGCACACAGGTCAGCGCCCACAGCCATCAGGCCCGGGCTGAAGCTGGTACCCGGGCGTGGCAGGGGGGCTCAACAGCGCCCCCTTGAACGGGGTCCCCAAAACTTGGTCCATAGATCAAACACGCTTGCATGAATTAATCTGAAACTCAATACACATTTAGATCTCATCGGGCCGAACAACTTACCCTCGGTCAAGTTTTACGCCAGCCCAACAGGAAGTCGGCTATTATGGGTTGTTTGGAGAACGCTTGCTCAGGAATTTGAAGTACTTCTCCTAGAGATTGCATCCGTTTACCGCCAAACTCGGTCAGCTTGAGGTCAACACTTTGAAGATGCTAAATTGCGGACGGATTTTTGATATCTCGAACGCTTTGGCCGTGGCGAGGAAACTAATTTATGGCGAGAAAAGAGAAACACGAAGTGTTATAACTTCTGCATACATTAACTGATCTTGATGAAACTTCAGCAGTGTGTTCGTGGTAAGAGGCCATTCAGATGGATGTAACTATTGTGAGTCAAAGTTATAGCGCCACCAACTGGCAGCAGGAAGTGTGTCACTTTCTAAATGCTTTTGACAAAAGTGGGGGGGTTAGTTTTATCTACAGTAACAAAACTCGATATGTATATTGTACTCTTCGAGCCGGACAACTTTCTAATTTACCGTAATTAGCTACGACCAACAGGAAGTTAGATATTTTGGTTTGAAAATTGTCATTTTATGTGTCTCTCTCTGAGCCTACGTCTCTGTGTGTGTGTGTGTGTGTGTGTGTCTGTGAGTGTGGGGAGGGGGAGGGGGGCTAGATTAACCATTTCACTGCTGTGTGGTTTTGCCTGCATTAAAAAGGAAAATAAATGGCTTATGCCTTGTATTTTTTAAATAGGTTTTATTAATAAGTAAAGGCATATAACCAAATTAATTGTAGTGCATTGAAAATAGTTTTATATAATTCGTTTATTAATTAAATTAACTTGGTCCATAAACTTGGTCTGAAAATTTGGTCCATAAATCAAACACACTTGCATGTAATATTATGAAACTCGGTATATAGATCTCATCGGGCCAAACAACTTTAAGCTAGCCCAAAAGGAAGTGGGCTATTTTGGTCTGAATGTGAATGTTTTGCAAAACCAGCCTCTACATTTTTACCCACTCCTCTTAAGTGGTTTATTTTGTTCCCACCAAATGTTTTCAACATGATGAAAATACATTAAAGAAGCATAATTGTGAATATCTATTGAATATCTCTAATTGTTTTGCTATGGCGAGGGATTGAAGTCATGTAAAAAAAATAAACACTAAAAGCCTCATATCTTCTAAAAATTTAATTATACACCATTTATTTCTAGATAAAATTATACAAATATCACAACTAAACCCATTTTATTCTTGTTTTCAATTTAAGAATAATGTACAAGTTTAAAAACAGCCAGAATGCACTATTCAGTTAAAAAAAATAAATATATCAAATAATACATAGGGCTATACTGCCCTCTTGTGTTCAAAATCAGGTAGGCCTGTTGTATTTAAATATATTAGGTAGCCTATGTGACTCCGAGAATATTTTCTCACCGGTTATTTGACGTGTAACACCGGGGGCTTTTAAATCGCTAAGTTAAAAGTGAAAGTAAAGTAAGGACGTCCGCATGGACATTTATAGTGGTGGCGCTCACAGTGCGCTCGAATGAATTTCTATGGAAGTAGAAATGAAAAAACGTTCGCTCTGTTTTGCTCGCTCGTCGCCATGGACGCGCACCGTTATGAATGCCAGTGCAGCCGCATACTTTTTAGTGTCACTTTAAAATTAGCGCCATATCGGGGACCGATTGCTTCCGGTTTTCAGGGAAAACACAACAACAAAAGAGTAAATGACAGATTCGCTTAAATAGGTGCTTTTACACAAAATATTCCGTCATAATTTTTCCAGTCAGCTCTTCACTCTCGTGATTAATGAAATTTGACTCCTGTTGCTGATATTTGCTGCAACTTTCGTTCTGCTCACAATTTAGTAAGCAAACACGCTTCAAATGTGTTTTTATTTTATTTTTGTGTATATATATGTGTGTATATATATGTGTGTATATATATATATATATATATATATATATATATAGCTTATGTTTCAAATATGAGTTAATTAACAATCGTTTGAAAGAATGATACTATTTAACATATCACTAAACCGTCATTAGGTGTCGCCAGGCGACCGTCTTAATGAGCGAGTCATTGATTCATTTGTTCGAACGATTCGTTCGAACGGCTGAGTCATTCATGAATGAGACAGATTATGGATTGGTCATTGAATCTTTGAGTTAACCGATTCGTTCAAAATGCTGAATCATTCAGTAATGAGAAAACACGTTGCTGTGAGATGCTCGATGGTTCTGCTGTGATCTTTGTTTAACTAGTTTCACTGCTGAAACAGAAAAAAGTCAATATTGCATCTAAAATGTAAGTGATTTGACTTGTGTGTGTGTGTGTGTCTGTGTCTGTGTGTGTGTGTGTGTGTGTGTGTGTGTGTGTGTGTGTGTATGATTGTGTCTGCTACAGTGATTGTTTAACCCTTGTTAAAGTTTAGGCCTTGTCTTTTTGGATATATATCTTTTTATATAAAAAAAATAGGCATACAACCCATATATTTTAAATGTATCGTTTGCTTTAAATTACATTAAGATTTGTATGTTTGGTAATTGAACCTGAATGAATTTTAAATGAATGTGCTATATTTCAGAGTTTTCCTTAAAATTTGAACTAACTTTATTCTCATCTGAATGATAGACTATTTATTTCTGTATAAAATAAAAAAGAGATTTTGGTTGGGTGACAGTTGTAGTTTACAGTTTGACAAAAGCACAATGTTGTGTTTTATTGCGATTGTACACAAATATAAGTAAACACTTTGCAGTTTTAATAATGTCCTGTATGAACAAAAGGACGGAGTATGTTTTTATGTCTACATTGTTCAATCACGTTTCACACACACACACACACACACACACACACACACACACACACACACACACACACACACACACACACACACACACACACACACACACACACACACACACACACACACACACAAACTTTTTTCTAATCAGATCAGGCAAGTAATATTCTGTCTTGGCACACTTGATTTAACTTTCAATCTTGTGTACTTATTTCATGTGTCCATTAAGTCCATGAGACCGTAGGGTGTCTCATTTTTCATTTTAGGTTTCAGAAGGTTGCTCACGCATATGATATGTGCCCTCAATGCACACTTTTGCAGAGCCCACACCAATGCAAGCTCTACAGTACACATCTTCTCAACAGTCAAAGCGGGGTTAAGTTATTGCCCGTCATGCACAGTAACCCTAAAGGCACCAGGGTGGCGGTGCCACCGGCTTGTTTATATATATATATATATATATATATATATATATAAATATAGCTGCGAGCAGCGATGAAGGGCCAAAGCCGGTGGCACCGCCACTCCGGTGCCTTTAGGTAACTAAAGGCACCGGGGTTGCGGTGCCACCGGCTTGGGCCCGTAATCGCTGCTCGCAGCTATATTTATATTTATTATTATTTTTTTACTACCTTTTGGACACTTTTGGAGGCCTTAACATGCTCAAAAACTCCTGAAACTTTGCACACATGTCAGAACCCGCGGCCATCAGGGCCGGGCTGAAGCTGGTACCCGGGCGTGGCAGGGGGGCTCGACAGCGCCCCCTGGAACGGGGTCCGAAAACATGGTCCATAAATCAAACACGCTTGCATGTATTAATATGAAACTCGGTACACATGTAGATCTCCTCGTTTCATATATACTTCACACTCTTACTTTTTACCCCAGCCCAACAGGAAGTCGGCTATTTAGGGTTGTTGGTAAAACACCAAAATGGAATGTGAAATACTCCTCCTAGAGAATTCAAACAAACGGCACGAAACTCGGTCAGCATGAAGTCAAGACATTGAGGATGAAAGTTTGCGAGGGGATTTTTGATATCTCGAACGGTTTGGCCGTGGCGAGGAAACAAAATTATGGCGAGAAACGTGAAACAGGAAGTGTGTCATAACTACTCCATACATTAACTGATCTTGATGAAACTTCAACAGTGTGTTCGTTGTAAGAGCCCGATCACATGGATGTGACTATTGTGAGTCAAAGTTATAGCGCCACCAACTGGCAGCAGGAAGTGTGTCACTTCCTAAATGCTTTGAAATCACCCTCTTATTTTTACCCGATTTGCTTCAAACTTTATGTGTATAATGTAAACACACGGCAGATGTAGACCTGTGAAAGGATTATTGATATCTTAGATACTGTTGCCGTGGCAACACATCAAACTTTAATATTCTTGTTTGATGCTTTTGAGACTCTTAGCATGCTTGAAATTGCATGAAACTCGACAGACACAGGTATGCATATGGTTCAGATCAAGCCGGACAACTTTCTAATTAACTGTCATTAGCTCAGACCAAGAGGAAGTTAGATATTTTGGTTTGAATGTGGATGTTTCTGAGAATTTTCTCTCCCTCTCCCTCTGACAGAGAGAATGCACCCTGCCATTCGTGTGTGTCTGTGTCTGTGTCTGTGTGGGGAGGGGGGGAGGGGCTCTTTTAGTTTAAACACAAAATTATACATAGGGCCATACTGCCCTCTTGTGTCCAAAATTATATTTATATATACATTATACATATATTTGGTATGTGACTGAGGACCGAGAGCTTTTAAATACGGGACATTGATAATGGCCACGTGCAGAGCGCTCGAGGGAATTCCTATGGAAGTTCTGCTCGCTCATCGCCGTGGACGCGCACCGTTATGAATGCCCGTGCAGCCGTTAGTTTCATTTTAAAATTAGCGCCTTTTCTGGGGCCGATTGCTTGAATTGTGAGTTCAATAGCCTATTATTCTTCATGGAAACCACAACAACAAAAGAGTATAAAAGTTTGGTGTGAACGCAGCATAATGAACAAGCTGCGATCTCAAGATTGCAATGCTGGAGTGTGTGTGTGTGTGTGTGTGTGCGTGTGAGAGAGAGGCGCGGGCGAACTGTGTGTGTGTGTGTGTCTGTGTGGGGAGGGGCTCTTCGAGTGATAGTTATTATACAAAATTATACATAGGGCCATACTGCCCTCTTGTGTCCAAAATGATATTTATACATATATTTGGCAAGCATGTGACTGAGGACCGAGAGCTTTTAAATACGGACGTCCACACGGACATTGATAAGGGTTGCGCTTGCAGAGCGCTTGAGGGAATTCCTATGGAAGTAGGAATGAACTAAAAAACGTTCGCTCTGTTCTGCTCGCTCGTCGCCATGGACGCGCACCGTTATGAATGCCAGTGCAGCCGCATACTTTTTAGTGTCACTTTAAAATTAGTGCAATAACGGGGCCGATTGCTTGAATTGTGAGTTCAATAGTCTATTATTTTTCACGGAAAACACAACAACAAAAGAGTACAATGATAGATTCGCTTAAATAGGGGCTTTTACATAAAATAGCCTATTCCGTCATCATCTTTTCAGTCAGCTCTTCACTCTCGTGATTAATGAAATTTGACTCCTGTTGCTGATATTTGCTGCAACTTTCGTTCCGCTCACAATTTAGTAAGCAAACACGCTTCAAATGTGTTTTTATTTTATTTTTGTGTATATATATATGTGTGTGTATATATATGTGTGTGTGTATATATATATATATATATATATATAGCTTATGTTTCAAATATGAGTTAATTAACAATCGTTGGAAAGAATGATACTTTTAATATCACTAAACCGTCATTAGGTGCCGCCAGGCGACCGTCTTAATGAGCGAGTCATTGATTCATTCGTTCAAACGATTCGTTCGAACGGCTGAGTCATTCATGAATGAGACAGATTATGGATTGGTCGTTGAATCTTTGAGTCAACCGATTCGTTCAAAATGCTGAATCATTCAGTAATGAGAACGCGTTGCTGTGAGATGCTCGATGGTTCTGCTGTGATCTTTGTTTAACTATTTTCGCTGCTGAAACAGAAAAAAAAGTCAATATTGCATCTAAAATGTAAGTGATTTGACGTGTGTGTGTGTGTGTGTGTGTGTGTGTGTGTGTGTGATTGTGTCTGTTACAGTGATTGTTTAACCCTTGTTAAAGTTTAGGCCTTGTCTTTTTGGATATATATCTTTTTATATAAAAAAAAATAGCATACAACCCATGTATTTTAAATGTATTGTTTGCTTTAAATTACATTGAGATTTGTATGTTTGGTAATTGAACTTGAATGAATTATAAATGAATGTGCTATATTTCAGATCATATATTTGTTTTCCTTAAAATTTGAACTAACACTAACTTTATTCTCATCTGAATGATAGATTATTTATTTATGTATAAAATAAAAACACATTTGATTTTTCTTTTTTAATCAATGTAGAATGTGTAACTGAAAAAATAAACAGATTAGGGCTCTGATCGAGGACAATAAATGAAAACCAATGCAATATGATGAATGTCCAAAAGATTTTTTTTGCTTTTAAACTATGTGTGTGTGTGTGTGTGTGTGTGTGTGTGTGTGTGTGTGTGTGTGTGTAAGAGATTTCGGTTGGGTGACAGTTGTAGTTTACAGTTTGACAAAAGCACAATGTTGTGTTTTATTGTGATTGTACACAAATATAAGTAAACACTTTGCAGTTTGAATAATGTCCTGTATGAACAAAAGGACGGGGTATGTTTTTATGTCTACATTGTTCAATCACGCCTCACACACACACACACACACACACACACACACACACACACACACACACACACACACACACACACACACACACACACACACACACACACACACACACACACACACACACACCAACTATTTTTCTAATCAGATCAGGCAAGTAATATTCTGTCTTGGCACACTTCATATAACTTTCAAACTTGTGTACTTATTTCATGTGTGCATTAAGTCCATGAGACCGTAGGGTGTCTCATTTTTCATTTTAGGTTTCAGAAGGTTGCTCACGCATACTTTGTGGTTGATATGTGCCCTCAATGCACACTTTTGCAGAGCCCACACCAATGCAAGCTCTACAGCACACATCTTCTCAAAGGTCAAAGCGGAGTTACGATATTGCCCGTCATGCACAGTAACCCTAAAGGCACCGGGGTGGCGGTGCCACCGGCTTGTTTATATATATATATATATATATATATATATATATATAAATATAGCTGCGAGCAGCGATGAAGGGCCAAAGCCGGCGGCACCGCCACTCCGGTGCCTTTAGGTAACTAAAGGCACCGGGGTTGCGGTGCCACCGGCTTGGGCCCGTAATCGCTGCTCGCAGCTATATTTATTATTTTTTTACTACCTTTTGGACACTTTTGGAGGCCTTAACATGCTCAAAAACTCCTGAAACTTTGCACACATGTCAGAACCCGCGGCCATCAGGGCCGGGCTGAAGATGGTACCCGGGCGTGGCAGGGGGGCTCGACAGCGCCCCCTGGAACGGGGTCCGAAAACATGGTCCATAACTCAAACACGCTTGCATGTAATAATATGAAACTCGGTACACATGTAGATCTCCTCGTTTCATATATACTTCACACTCTTACTTTTTACCCCAGCCCAACAGGAAGTGGGCTATTTAGGGTTGTTGGTAAAACACACGCAATGGAATGTGAAATACTCCTCCTAGAGAATTCAAACAAACGGCACGAAACTCGGTCAGCATGAAGTCAAGACATTGAGGATGAAAGTTTGCGAGGGGATTTTTGATATCTCGAACGGTTTGGCCGTGGCGAGGAAACAAAATTATGGCGAGAAACGTGAAACAGGAAGTGTGTCATAACTACTGCATACATTAACTGATCTTGATGAAACTTCAACAGTGTGTTCGTTGTAAGAGCCCGATCACATGGATGTGACTATTGTGAGTCAAAGTTATAGCGCCACCAACTGGCAGCAGGAAGTGTGTCACTTCCTAAATGCTTTGAAATCACCCTCTTATTTTTACCCGATTTGCTTCAAACTTTATGTGTATAATGTAAACACACGGCAGATGTAGACCTGTGAAAGGATTATTGATATCTTAGATACTGTTGCCGTGGCAACACATCAAACTTTAATATTCTTGTTTGATGCTTTTGAGACTCTTAGCATGCTTGAAATTGCATGAAACTCGACAGACACAGGTATGCATATGGTTCAGATCAAGCCGGACAACTTTCTAATTAACTGTCATTAGCTCAGACCAAGAGGAAGTTAGATATTTTGGTTTGAATGTGGATGTTTCTGAGAATTTTCTCTCCCTCTCCCTCTGACAGAGAGAATGCACCCTGCCATTCGTGTGTGTCTGTGTCTGTGTGGGGAGGGGGGGAGGGGCTCTTTTAGTTTAAACACAAAATTATACATAGGGCCATACTGCCCTCTTGTGTCCAAAATTATATTTATATATACATTATACATATATTTGGTATGTGACTGAGGACCGAGAGCTTTTAAATACGGGACATTGATAATGGCCACGTGCAGAGCGCTCGAGGGAATTCCTATGGAAGTTCTGCTCGCTCATCGCCGTGGACGCGCACCGTTATGAATGCCCGTGCAGCCGTTAGTTTCATTTTAAAATTAGCGCCTTTTCTGGGGCCGATTGCTTGAATTGTGAGTTCAATAGCCTATTATTCTTCATGGAAACCACAACAACAAAAGAGTATAAAAGTTTGGTGTGAACGCAGCATAATGAACAAGCTGCGATCTCAAGATTGCAATGCTGGAGTGTGTGTGTGTGTGTGTGTGTGTGTGTGCGTGTGAGAGAGAGGCGCGGGCGAACTGTGTGTGTGTGTGTGTGTCTGTGTGGGGAGGGGCTCTTCGAGTGATAGTTATTATACAAAATTATACATAGGGCCATACTGCCCTCTTGTGTCCAAAATGATATTTATACATATATTTGGCAAGCATGTGACTGAGGACCGAGAGCTTTTAAATACGGACGTCCACACGGACATTGATAAGGGTTGCGCTTGCAGAGCGCTTGAGGGAATTCCTATGGAAGTAGGAATGAACTAAAAAACGTTCGCTCTGTTCTGCTCGCTCGTCGCCATGGACGCGCACCGTTATGAATGCCAGTGCAGCCGCATACTTTTTAGTGTCACTTTAAAATTAGTGCAATAACGGGGCCGATTGCTTGAATTGTGAGTTCAATAGTCTATTATTTTTCACGGAAAACACAACAACAAAAGAGTACAATGATAGATTCGCTTAAATAGGGGCTTTTACATAAAATAGCCTATTCCGTCATCATCTTTTCAGTCAGCTCTTCACTCTCGTGATTAATGAAATTTGACTCCTGTTGCTGATATTTGCTGCAACTTTCGTTCCGCTCACAATTTAGTAAGCAAACACGCTTCAAATGTGTTTTTATTTTATTTTTGTGTATATATATATGTGTGTGTATATATATGTGTGTATGTATATATATATATATATATATATATATATATATATATATATATATATAGCTTATGTTTCAAATATGAGTTAATTAACAATCGTTGGAAAGAATGATACTTTTAAAGGTGCAGTGTGGGATTTTTAGCGGCATCTAGTGGTGAGACTTGCAAATTGCAAACAGCAAGTCACTCGCGGCCTATCCCTCGGTTTTCAAACTCGAATGAGAAGCTACGGTGGCCGACGTAAGACAAAATATGTCGTCGTCTGAGTCTGAGTCAGCAGCAGAGACACACTTGCTTTCGGCTACGGTAGAAACATACCTTCAGACCTTCATAGAAGGGGATTCCCGCGCCTATGTAGATATAAATGTCTCATTCTAAGGTAATAAAAACATAACGGTTCATTAAGTAAGGTCTTTATACACCACTGAAAACATAGTTATGGATTTTATATTGCATCTCTGTCAATAGATCCTCAGAAATATTACACAATGCACCTTACATAATATAATAATAGTAATCAGCTGATTGTCTCACGAACGTAACCAGCAGATTCTCCCCACAAAGCAAACCCATAATACAGCGAGGGAGAAGACCCACATGAAACTATGCAACTATATATTTTTTCTAACAGGGTAGTAAAAGTTTAGCTGGCTAATATGAGCTGTTACTGTGGCTGAGCTGGTTAAAGCGTAAAGCCTTGTTTAAACTCGACGCGTCCGCATGAGCCCAAAGGTGCAAAAATGACGTGATTGTGACAGCGCGCGCGCCTCCGCATCCCCTAGACACACTTACTACACACAATAGGCTTTTTTTCTCTGATTTTGGAAACTCTAAGCGATCGACTTAAAATGCTTCCAAGATCGACGGGTTGGTGATTCCTGTAACTGTTTTACGGTCAATGACAAGAGTAGCCTACTAATCAGCTGTCTCACGAACTTAACCAGCACATTTATCCCCACATAGCAAAGCCATAACACAGCGAGGGAGAAGAATTAAGTTACATGAAACAATCCAACTACATATTTACACCACTGACAAGGGAAAAGTCGCTACTCACGGTGTTTATGGCTAGCTTCTTCTAGCTTCCTGCGGCTTCTCTATCAATGTAGTGACGAAACGCGTTCTGTAACGCTGTGTGTTCGCGTTCGGCTACTGTAGAAACATGACGTCACAATATGGCGACCTTCATAGAAGGGGATTCCCGCGCCTATGTAGATATAAATGCCTCATTCTAAGGTAATAAAAACATTACGGTTTATTAAGTAAGTTCTTTATACACCACTGAACACATAGTTATGGATGTCATATTGCATTTCTGTTAATAAATACTCACATTTTTTACACACTGCACCTTTAATATCACTAAACCGTCATTAGGTGCCGCCAGGCGACCGTCTTAATGAGCGAGTCATTGATTCATTCGTTCAAACGATTCGTTCGAACGGCTGAGTCATTCATGAATGAGACAGATTATGGATTGGTCGTTGAATCTTTGAGTCAACCGATTCGTTCAAAATGCTGAATCATTCAGTAATGAGAACGCGTTGCTGTGAGATGCTCGATGGTTCTGCTGTGATCTTTGTTTAACTATTTTCGCTGCTGAAACAGAAAAAAAAGTCAATATTGCATCTAAAATGTAAGTGATTTGACGTGTGTGTGTGTGTGTGTGTGTGTGTGATTGTGTCTGTTACAGTGATTGTTTAACCCTTGTTAAAGTTTAGGCCTTGTCTTTTTGGATATATATCTTTTTATATAAAAAAAAATAGCATACAACCCATGTATTTTAAATGTATTGTTTGCTTTAAATTACATTGAGATTTGTATGTTTGGTAATTGAACCTGAATGAATTATAAATGAATGTGCTATATTTCAGATCATATATTTGTTTTCCTTAAAATTTGAACTAACACTAACTTTATTCTCATCTGAATGATAGATTATTTATTTATGTATAAAATAAAAACACATTTGATTTTTCTTTTTTAATCAATGTAGAATGTGTAACTGAAAAAATAAACAGATTAGGGCTCTGATCGAGGACAATAAATGAAAACCAATGCAATATGATGAATGTCCAAAAGATTTTTTTTGCTTTTAAACTATGTGTGTGTGTGTGTGTGTGTGTGTGTGTGTGTGTGTGTGTGTGTGTAAGAGATTTCGGTTGGGTGACAGTTGTAGTTTACAGTTTGACAAAAGCACAATGTTGTGTTTTATTGTGATTGTACACAAATATAAGTAAACACTTTGCAGTTTGAATAATGTCCTGTATGAACAAAAGGACGGGGTATGTTTTTATGTCTACATTGTTCAATCACGCCTCACACACACACACACACACACACACACACACACACACACCAACTATTTTTCTAATCAGATCAGGCAAGTAATATTCTGTCTTGGCACACTTCATATAACTTTCAAACTTGTGTACTTATTTCATGTGTGCATTAAGTCCATGAGACCGTAGGGTGTCTCATTTTTCATTTTAGGTTTCAGAAGGTTGCTCACGCATACTTTGTGGTTGATATGTGCCCTCAATGCACACTTTTGCAGAGCCCACACCAATGCAAGCTCTACAGCACACATCTTCTCAAAGGTCAAAGCGGAGTTATGATATTGCCCGTCATGCACAGTAACCCTAAAGGCACCGGGGTGGCGGTGCCACCGGCTTGTTTATATATATATATATATATATATATATATATATAAATATAGCTGCGAGCAGCGATGAAGGGCCAAAGCCGGCGGCACCGCCACTCCGGTGCCTTTAGGTAACTAAAGGCACCAGGGTTGCGGTGCCACCGGCTTGGGCCCGTAATCGCTGCTCGCAGCTATATTTTATTATTCTTCTTCTTCCGACTTATTATTTTTCTGCTACCTTTTGGACACTTTTGGAGGCCTTAACATGCTCAAAAACTCCTGAAACTTTGCACACATGTCAGAACCCGCGGCCATCAGGGCCGGGCTGAAGATGGTACCCGGGCGTGGCAGGGGGGCTCGACAGCGCCCCCTGGAACGGGGTCCGAAAACATGGTCCATAAATCAAACACGCTTGCATGTAATAATATGAAACTCGGTACACATGTAGATCTCCTCGTTTCATATATACTTCACACTCTTACTTTTTACCCCAGCCCAACAGGAAGTGGGCTATTTAGGGTTGTTGGTAAAACACACGCAATGGAATGTGAAATACTCCTCCTAGAGAATTCAAACAAACGGCACGAAACTCGGTCAGCATGAAGTCAAGACATTGAGGATGAAAGTTTGCGAGGGGATTTTTGATATCTCGAACGGTTTGGCCGTGGCGAGGAAACAAAATTATGGCGAGAAACGTGAAACAGGAAGTGTGTCATAACTACTGCATACATTAACTGATCTTGATGAAACTTCAGCAGTGTGTTCGTCGTAAGAGCCCGATCACATGGATGTGACTATTGTGAGTCAAAGTTATAGCGCCACCAACTGGCAGAAGGAAGTGTGTCACTTCCTAAATGCTTTGAAATCACCCTCTTATTTTTACCCGATTTGCTTCAAACTTCACTACTATAATGTAAACACACGGCAGATGTAGACCTGTGAATGGATTCTTGATATCTTAGATACTGTTGTCGTGGCAACGCATCAAACTTTAATATTCTTTTTTTATGCTTTTGAGACTCTTAGCATGCCTGAAATTGCTTAAAATTGCATGAAACTCGACAGACACATCTCATTTATTAGCCAGTAGACATGTGCAAAGTTTCAGAAACGGGCGTGTTGAGGGCTCAGTAGCGCCACCTTTTGTCAAAAGTGGGGGGATTAATTTTATCTACAGTAATAAAAATCGGTATGTGTATTGTTCTCCTCCAGCCAGACAAGTTTCTAATTTACACTCAATAGCTCCAACCAACAGGAAGTCAGATATTTTGGTTTGAAAATTGTCATTTTATGTCTCTCTCTCTCTCTGAGCCTACGTCTCTGTGTGTGTGTGTGTGTCTGTGAGTGTGGGGAGGGGGAGGGGGGCTAGATTAACCATTTGACTGCTGTGTGGTTTGGCCTGCATTAAAAAAGAAAATAAATGTCTTACGCCTTGTATTTTTTAAATAAGTTGTATTAATAAGTAAAGGCATATAACCAGTTGAATTGTAGTGCATTGAAAATAGTTTTATATAATTAGTTTATTAATTAAATTAACTTGGTCCATAAACTTCGTCAGAAAATTTGGTCCATAAATCAAACACACTTGCATGTAATATTATGAAACTCTGTACTCATATAGATCTCATCGGGCCAAACAACTTTAAGCCAGCCCAACAGGAAGTGGGCTATTTTTGTCTTAATGTGGATGTTTTGCAAAACCAGGCTCTACATTTTTACCCACTCCTCTTAAGTGGTTTATTTTATTCCCACCAAACTTTTTCAACATGATGAAAATACATTAAAGAAGCATAATTGTGAATATCTATTGAATATCTCTAATTGTTTTGCTATGGCGAGGGATTAAAGTCATGTAAAAAAAATAAACACTAAAAGCCTCATATCTTCTAAAAATTTAATTATACACCATTTATTTCTAGATAAAATTATACAAATATCAGAACTAAACCCATTTTATTCTTGTTTTGCAATTTAAGAATAATGTACAAGTTTAAAAACAGCCAGGATGCACTATTCAGTTAAAAAATAAATATATCAAATAATACATAGGGCTATACTGCCCTCTTGTGTTCAAAATCAGGTAGGCCTGTTGTATTTAAATATAGGTAGCTGCTATGTGACTCCGAGAATTTTTTCTCACCGGTTATTTGACGTGTAACACCGGGGGCTTTTATATCGCTAAGTTAAAAGTGAAAGTAAAGTAAGGACATTTATAGTGGTGGCGCTCGCAGTGCGCTCGAATGAATTTCTATGGAAGTAGAAATGAAAAAACGTTCGCTCTGTTTTGCTTGCTCGTCGCCATGGACGCGCACCGTAATGAATGCCACTGCAGCCGCATACTTTTTAGTGTCACTTTAAAATTAGTGCAATATCGGGGGCCAATTGCTTGAATTGTGAGTTCAATAGTCTATTATTTTTCACGGAAAACACAACAACAAAAGAGTACAATGATAGATTCGCTTAAATAGGCGCTTTTACATAAAATATAGCCTATTCCGTCATCATCTTTTCAGTCAGCTCTTCACTCTCGTGATTAATGAAATTTGACTCCTGTTGCTGATATTTGCTGCAACTTTCGTTCTGCTCACAATTTAGTAAGCAAACACGCTTCAAATGTGTTTTTATTTTATTTTTGTGTATATATGTGTGTGTATATATATATATATATATATATATATATATATATAGCTTATGTTTCAAATATGAGTTAATTAACAATCGTTGGAAAGAATGATACTTTTAAACATATCACTAAGCCGTCATTAGGTGTCGCCAGGCGACCGTCTTAATGAGCGAGTCATTGATTCATTTGTTCGAACGATTCGTTCGAACGGCTGAGTCATTCATGAATGAGACAGATTATGGATTGGTCATTGAATCTTTGAGTCAACCGATTCGGTCAAAATGCTGAATCATTCAGTAATGAGAAAACACGTTGCTGTGAGATGCTCGATGGTTCTGCTGTGATCTTTGTTTAACTAGTTTCACTGCTGAAACAGAAAAAAGTCAATATTGCATATAAAATGTAAGTGATTTGACTTATGTGTGTGTCTGTGTCTGTGTGTGTGTGTGTGTGTGTGTGTGTGTGTATGATTGTGTCTGTTACTTTTTGGATATATATATTTTTATATAAAAAAAAATAGGCATACAACCCATATATTTTAAATGTATTGTTTGCTTTAAATTACATTAAGATTTGTATGTTTGGTAATTGAACCTGAATGAATTTTAAATGAATGTGCTATATTTCAGAGTTTTCCTTAAAATTTGACCTAACACTAACTTTATTCTCATCTGAATGATAGATTATTTATTTCTGTATAAAATAAAAAAGAGATTTTGGTTGGGTGACAGTTGTAGTTTACAGTTTGACAAAAGCACAATGTTGTGTTTTATTGCGATTGTTCACAAATATAAGTAAACACTTTGCAGTTTGAATAATGTCCTGTATGAACAAAAGGACGGAGTATGTTTTTATGTCTACATTGTTCAATCACGTTTCACACACACACTTTTTTTCTAATCAGATCAGGCAAGTAATATTCTGTCTTGGCACAATTGATTTAACTTTCATAACTTACTTATTTCATGTGTCCATTAAGTCCATGAGACCGTAGGGTGTCTCATTTTTCATTTTAGGTTTCAGAAGGTTGCTCACGCATATGATATGTGCCCTCAATGCACACTTTTGCAGAGCCCACACCAATGCAAGCTCTACAGTACACATCTTCTCAACAGTCAAAGCGGGGTTAAGTTATTGCCCGTCATGCACAGTAACCCTAAAGGCACCAGGGTGGCAGTGCCACCAGCTTGTTTATATATATATATATATATATATATATATATATATATATATATAAATATAAATATAGCTGCGAGCAGCGATGAAGGGCCAAAGCCGGTGGCACCGCCACTCCGGTGCCTTTAGGTAACTAAAGGCACCGGGGCTGCGGTGCCACCGGCTTGGGCCCGTAATCGCTGCTCGCAGCTATATTTATATTTATATATATATATATATATATATATATATATATATATATATTTATTATTATTATTATTATTCTTATTATTTTTTTACTACCTTTTGGACACTTTTGGAGGCCTTAACATGCTCAAAAACTCCTGAAACTTTGCACACATGTCAGAACCCGCGGCCATCAGGGCCGGGCTGAAGATGGTACCCGGGCGTGGCAGGGGGGCTCGACAGCGCCCCCTGGAACGGGGTCCGAAAACATGGTCCATAACTCAAACACGCTTGCATGTAATAATATGAAACTCGGTACACATGTAGATCTCCTCGTTTCATATATACTTCACACTCTTACTTTTTACCCCAGCCCAACAGGAAGTGGGCTATTTAGGGTTGTTGGTAAAACACACGCAATGGAATGTGAAATACTCCTCCTAGAGAATTCAAACAAACGGCACGAAACTCGGTCAGCATGAAGTCAAGACATTGAGGATGAAAGTTTGCGAGGGGATTTTTGATATCTCGAACGGTTTGGCCGTGGCGAGGAAACAAAATTATGGCGAGAAACGTGAAACAGGAAGTGTGTTATAACTTCAGCATACATTAACTGATCTTGATGAAACTTCAGCAGTGTGTTCGCTGTAAGAGCCCGATCACATGGATGTGACTATTGTGAGTCAAAGTTATAGCGCCACCAACTGGCAGCAGGAAGTGTGTCACTTCCTAAATGCTTTGAAATCACCCTCTTATTTTTACCCGATTTGCTTCAAACTTTATGTGTATAATGTAAACACACGGCAGATGTAGACCTGTGAAAGGATTATTGATATCTTAGATACTGTTGCCGTGGCAACACATCAAACTTTAATATTCTTGTTTGATGCTTTTGAGACTCTTAGCATGCTTGAAATTGCATGAAACTCGACAGACACAGGTATGCATATGGTTCAGATCAAGCCGGACAACTTTCTAATTAACTGACATTAGCTCAGACCAAGAGGAAGTTAGATATTTTGGTTTGAATGTGGATGTTTCTGAGAATTTTCTCTCCCTCTCCCTCTGACAGAGAGAATGCACCCTGCCATTCGTGTGTGTCTGTGTCTGTGTCTGTGTGGGGAGGGGGGGAGGGGCTCTTTTAGTTTAAACACAAAATTATACATAGGGCCATACTGCCCTCTTGTGTCCAAAATTATATTTATATATACATTATACATATATTTGGTATGTGACTGAGGACCGAGAGCTTTTAAATACGGGACATTGATAATGGCCACGTGCAGAGCGCTCGAGGGAATTCCTATGGAAGTTCTGCTCGCTCATCGCCGTGGACGCGCACCGTTATGAATGCCCGTGCAGCCGTTAGTTTCATTTTAAAATTAGCGCCTTTTCTGGGGCCGATTGCTTGAATTGTGAGTTCAATAGCCTATTATTCTTCATGGAAACCACAACAACAAAAGAGTATAAAAGTTTGGTGTGAACGCAGCATAATGAACAAGCTGCGATCTCAAGATTGCAATGCTGGAGTGTGTGTGTGTGTGTGTGTGTGCGTGTGAGAGAGAGGCGCGGGCGAACTGTGTGTGTGTGTGTGTGTGTGTCTGTGTGGGGAGGGGCTCTTCGAGTGATAGTTATTATACAAAATTATACATAGGGCCATACTGCCCTCTTGTGTCCAAAATGATATTTATACATATATTTGGCAAGCATGTGACTGAGGACCGAGAGCTTTTAAATACGGACGTCCACACGGACATTGATAAGGGTTGCGCTTGCAGAGCGCTTGAGGGAATTCCTATGGAAGTAGGAATGAACTAAAAAACGTTCGCTCAGCTCTGCTCACTCGTCGCCATGGACGCGCACCATTATGAATGCCAGTGCAGCCGCATACTTTTTAGTGTCACTTTAAAATTAGTGCAATAACGGGGCCGATTGCTTGAATTGTGAGTTCAATAGTCTATTATTTTTCACGGAAAACACAACAACAAAAGAGTACAATGATAGATTCGCTTAAATAGGGGCTTTTACATAAAATAGCCTATTCCGTCATCATCTTTTCAGTCAGCTCTTCACTCTCGTGATTAATGAAATTTGACTCCTGTTGCTGATATTTGCTGCAACTTTCGTTCCGCTCACAATTTAGTAAGCAAACACGCTTCAAATGTGTTTTTATTTTATTTTTGTGTATATATATATGTGTGTGTATATATATGTGTGTATATATATATATATATATATATATATATATAGCTTATGTTTCAAATATGAGCTAATTAACAATCGTTGGAAAGAATGATACTTTTAATATCACTAAACCGTCATTAGGTGCCGCCAGGCGACCGTCTTAATGAGCGAGTCATTGATTCATTCGTTCAAACGATTCGTTCGAACGGCTGAGTCATTCATGAATGAGACAGATTATGGATTGGTCGTTGAATCTTTGAGTCAACCGATTCGTTCAAAATGCTGAATCATTCAGTAATGAGAACGCGTTGCTGTGAGATGCTCGATGGTTCTGCTGTGATCTTTGTTTAACTATTTTCGCTGCTGAAACAGAAAAAAAAGTCAATATTGCATCTAAAATGTAAGTGATTTGACGTGTGTGTGTGTGTGTGTGTGTGTGTGTGATTGTGTCTGTTACAGTGATTGTTTAACCCTTGTTAAAGTTTAGGCCTTGTCTTTTTGGATATATATCTTTTTATATAAAAAAAAATAGCATACAACCCATGTATTTTAAATGTATTGTTTGCTTTAAATTACATTGAGATTTGTATGTTTGGTAATTGAACCTGAATGAATTATAAATGAATGTGCTATATTTCAGATCATATATTTGTTTTCCTTAAAATTTGAACTAACACTAACTTTATTCTCATCTGAATGATAGATTATTTATTTATGTATAAAATAAAAACACATTTGATTTTTTCTTTTTTAATCAATGTAGAATGTGTAACTGAAAACTTCCTAAATGCTTTGAAATCACCCTCTTATTTTTACCCGATTTGCTTCAAACTTTATGTGTATAATGTAAACACACGGCAGATGTAGACCTGTGAAAGGATTATTGATATCTTAGATACTGTTGCCGTGGCAACACATCAAACTTTAATATTCTTGTTTGATGCTTTTGAGACTCTTAGCATGCTTGAAATTGCATGAAACTCGACAGACACAGGTATGCATATGGTTCAGATCAAGCCGGACAACTTTCTAATTAACTGTCA